>CABHPR010140636.1:0-28120 GCA_902168415.1 Peromyscus melanophrys | reverse complement strand
TTCTCCTATGAGTGGGTACATACCATGTTTGTCTTTCTGAGTCTGGGTTACCTCGCTCAGGAGGATTTTTTCTAGATCCCTCCATTTGCCTGCAAACCTCATGATGTCATTGTTTTTCTCTGCTGAGTAGTATTCCATTGTATGTATGTACCACAGTTTATTTATCCATTCTTCGGTTGAAGGGCATCTAGGTTGTTTCCAGGTTCTGGCTATTACAAATAATGCTGATATAAACATAGCTGAGCAAGTGCTCTTGTGGTATGATTGAGCATTCCTTGGGTATACGCCCAAGAGTGGTATAGCTGGATCTTGGGGGAGATTGATTCCCAATTTTCTAAGAAAGCGCCATATTGATTTCCACAGTGGCTGTACCAGCTTGCATTCCCACCAGCAGTGGAGGAGAGTTCCCCTAGCTCCACATCCTCTCCAGCACAAGGTGTCCAATTTTCAATTTGCACCAAAGACTAAGGCTTACAAAGGGGCCTACATGTCCTATGTCCAAAAGTCACAAGTCAGTATCCCAGCCTCTTCCACTGCAGGGAGCACTTTTGATACAGCATTAAAAAAACAGCATGTGCACTCAACGTGAACTACAAAAGTTCATTGAGCATCATACTGGCCAAGGAAAAGGAGGAAATATTCTTATTACATACGCAGTGATTCCCCAGAATGCTTGTCAAGGTACTCAAAATATGGAGAAGGTTTTTTTTACCCCTTAGAGAAACAGTTCTGCTAATCAAATAGTTTCAGGAATCTACATTTTCCAGTGAGAATTTTGTTCATTCCTCTTTACTAACACAGTAATCCTGGGAATTTTTAAAGTACACATTATTGACAAAATAGCAACCTTCACCAGACAATGAATAAGGAATAACACTGTAAATTGTTGATGGTAAGTATTCAGAAGTAGGAAAACGCTAAATAGGTCCTGGAGTATTTTCATTCATTGTGCCCACATACACAGTTGGGGTTTCACAGCGGGTGTTCAGGCCCTATGATGGCTACTTGGAAATCCGAGTATCAGCATTTTTAGGTTTTAAAGTCTGACTTAACTTTCATTTTCTCATTTACTAAGCATTTGTTGCACACCACACAATGGGCCAGGCACTGAAAACTGTTTAGTTTTTCATGAGGGTAGTGTGTGTTCATCTCTGGGCACTGATGCTGGGCCTTCACCAGCTTACTCAGGTCCAGGACAGAGGGAGGAAGGTCTAAGATGGAAAGCTGAGTTGGAGGATGAAGAGCAACATACCAGATGGCCAGACACATGTGCTGTGGGATGTCTTTTTGTATTCTGTAAATATGCTTTGTTATGATTGGTTGATAAATAAAGCTGTTTGGCCAGTGGTGAGGCTGAATAAGGTTAGGCAGTACACTCCAACTGGAGAGACAGGAAAAAGAAAGGAAAGAATAAGGTTAGGCAGTACACTCCAACTGGAGAGACAGGAAAAAGAAAGGAAAAGAAGCCATCCCACTATCCAGGGAGCAGCATGTAATGGCACACAGGTAAAGCCACAGAACATGTGGCAACATATAGAATAATAGAAATGGGCTAAGTTTAGTTATAAGAGCTAGATAGCAAGAAGATTGAGCCATAGAATATGGCCATACAGTTTGTAATTATTATATGCCTCTGTGTGTTTATTTGGGTCTGAGCGGCTGTGGGACCAGGTAGGACATAGGAAAGCTTTCGAAGACACACCTGGGCCTGGAGACTTAGGAACAGGAAAGGTGGACAATGTCACATGCAGAGAACACCAGCTGACAAAAGAAGCAGAGACAAGAGTGTCAGATTGTCAACATCCACCAGAACCTAAGAAAGGGGCCTGGGGAAACTCCTGCAGAATCTTGGAAAGAACAGATCCTGCTGACATGCCTACTCACATTGCTATCTCCAAACCTGTGAGATAGTATTTCTGTTATTCGAGATACCCAGTTGAGTATTAGCCAATAAATGTGGTTCTAAAGATCCAGCACTCTCTTTACAGCTTCTTATTGTCTTTATCCTCCCTTTGTGTGGGCAATGCCCATCCTTTCATAATCCCCTAGAAAAATCCACTTCATGTCCAAGATGTAAGCCTAGGCTGTCTCTTTCCCCTGCAGCCCTTGGGGGCCCATCTCCACGGTCATGTTTCCTTCTATGTTCCAAGTGAACCTGCTTCATCACTTAGTGGGCACCACATGTTTCATTATTGTGTCTTTGTTACTCAAACTGATATTTTGGTCGGGCAGGCAAAGCATGCTTGTTTTCCTCACTCCTGCTATTGATCTCAGAGTATGATCAGGAAATGTGAGCTAAATAAAGTAATTGAAATTTGATGAAATTTTCATCCATTTCTCTTTATTAACACAGTGATTCCAGCAGTTTTTAAAGTATACAAAGCTCATCTCCTCCAATGGACCACAAAACCCATAGTTGTTGCCTTAGAAAGGTCACCGGAGGGTCACACATCTCCAGACACCTCCCTTGTAGCTGTATTATTTCAGCTGAGCTCAGACGTCACCGTGAACTGGTAGACGTGGACACAGGTGCTGCCTCTGGTACCCTGTCTCTGCTGCTCCCTGATCATTTTCTGTTCAGTCATATATTTTCCTTCAACCCCAAGGAAGCCAAGGCACTAATATAAACATCAGATGATGGTGCTGTTATTACTGGCTAAAAGAACAATTCCTTTCTTTTTTTCATGGGCAGGACATGTGTAATGGATGTTTTAAAGAAAAATTAGTAGACTATGGTAGTAATTGAATATAGATATCAAAGCAGGTCGGATCTTCCCAGTGTGTTGAGCTTGGAGGACAACTAGGAAAACATTGGTGTAAGACTAAGCAAATTTGATGGTTTGCACATGTCTTCAGTTAAATCTGTCTTGCTTCCTACACAACCAGCCTGACGTACCTTCAGCCAACGGATTCCCAGGGATATTCATTGGCATAGCCCCCTGCTCTTCTTAGATTCCAGGAAATGAGAATTAACCACATATTATCTGACCCCAGTGTTGTCTGCTTTTGCTAAATATTTTCTTGCTTTTCGTCTCTGAATCTGTCCTCCATTGTTTGAACACACCTTCGCATCCACACCCCATGTAGCTGGATACCCCTGTAGAATGCTTTTCTATAGGCATTCAGATGACCTCTTTTTCTGGCAGGGATGTGTAGTGTTGTTGAACGATTTTTATTTTGAAAAATTCAAGCTATAAACTTCCTAACTTAAAATGGTCTTTAAAATCTCACCTTGGCTAGATTCTAGAAAATTTAAAGTCATTTAAAAGCACTTTGATAACAACAAAGATTAAAAGATATTATTAATCCCCCAAACAAATGTTTTTTAGGTAATTTTTTTTTTTAGGAAAATCTTATACTGTCTAGATAATGCTGCTAATTCTAGTTGCCAGGCAGACCAAATCAGACCAAAGATCTTTAGCTCCAGTCTTTCCTTCATCACTGAGTGCTGGAATGCCACATGGCCTCCTCCTTGTTGGATGACCTGATGGATAATGGGGGAGGTGAGTGGTACTGTCATCTTGGCATTTCCCTGCTTAGTCCCAGGTGAGTGAGCTCACAGTTAGGATCCACTGCTTCTGTCTCTTAGCTGTTTGTGATTTAAGTTCTTTCATGTATCTTTGTCGTAACTGAAATTGTAGTGGTCCCGATGTTGAGGCAGTGGCTGAACTTAGGTCTTATGTCCTGGATTATCTTTATCCTCTCTGACATCTCTAGGTGGATTTTGGCCAGGAACCAATCTATAGTTCCATGTGCCTCCATTCACTGTGGTCTCTCTTTTCCTTCTGCACCATGGCTATCAGACCCTTCTCCCTAAGATATCACGGTGGCTCAAATGAGAATAGCCCCAGTAGGCTCATGCATTGGAATACTTGATCCTGATTTGGCAATGCTGTTCAGGAGAGGTTTAGGAGGTGCAGCTTTGTTGGGGAAGGATGTTGCTAGAGGTGGGCTTTGAGAGTTTAAAGACCCATGCCATGCCATTTCTGAGCCTCCAGGTCAATGTGAGCTCTCAGCTTGCTGCTCCTGTTTCACCATGCCTGTCTCCTGTCATGCATCCCTGCTGTGACAGTGATGAATTCTCATCATTTTGGCATCATAAGCTTAAATAAAATCTTCTTCCTACATGTTGTCTCAGTCATGATGTTTTATCAGAGCACCAGAAAATTAACTAATACACCTGTCTCTCTGGACAGGAGGGTTGGGATAGTGGGGTGGACTTCTGCAGGGTCTCTTTGTGTAGTCAAGTGGGACCTTCCTGCACACTGGGCACAGATTCCCAGGATAAAATTGGGTTGTATTGTGTTCTGCCCAGTATGACAGCCAGAACTTTTAGAAACTAAAGAATCAGATTGAAGCAAAAGAGAGGAAGGAAATAGGATTTCCACCAGAACTGTGGCCACTCTCTCACTCTCTCAGTCTCCATGGGAACATTGACAGTGAAGAAATTACACTTATTTAACAGACTCCTGCCAACATGCTAACCATGCCAAAAGATGAACTGGTGGATAATCACGCCCCAAAGAATGATGTCAATTCCCCAACCAGTAGAAATTATAATAAAACGTCAAAATCCAGGTGAACCCTAGCTAACCAGCAAAGGATTGGAGTCATCCCAAGGAGAAACCTGGCATCAAATGTCCACCTGAGGGGTCAGTAAGAACTGAGTCCCAGTGACTGTCCTCCATGAATCAGAACATATGAACTCGGTCTGCCAAATTAATAAAGAGAGAGAAAACTTAAGCTCCTCATGATTCTTTTTGAAGCTCTGATTGGAAAGTGGGATGGGGTCCAAATTTATATTCCCCAAATAGTAAAGGATGCAACCCAAAGCAGCCACAGGCATATCTGATCCCAGACTGGGGGAAATCAGAGGTAGTGACAGAAGTAATTGGAAATTCTTATTATTGCTCTCAAGGGAGTGGAATACGATATTCTTCTCAAGTACCGGAACTTCTCATCAAAAAATGGTTTCTCAGAACACACTCAGGGACACTAACGAGGAGTAAAGTATGCATAACAAATGACAAGTACTATAATATGTAGCATACAACTGATGATCACCAAAATACTCTGAAGAAGTGTTTTCAGTAGTTGAGAGTTTTAAAGATTTTAATCTTTATTTGTGTGTGTGTGTGTGTGTGTGTGTGTGTGTGTGTGTGTGTGTGTGTGTCTATATGCAACACATGTGCAGGTGACCTTGGAAACCAGTAGAGGGCATTGGGTCCTACAGACAGCTGTGAGCTGCCCAACATGAATACTGGGAACAAGCTCAAGTCCCCTGGAATAGCAGCAAGCATTCAGTCCCTTTCTCCTTCCCAGTTGTTAAGATTTTAAACAGAACACAATTAAAAAAAATAACTAACCCTATGGGAAACAGACTTTTGCACTGAAAAAAAAAAAAAGACCAAAATTCCTTGAAATCCTAGAAAATCAAAAGAAAAATTGTTCACTGGCAAAAACTCGGGGTCCAGATGAAGAAGCAGTCTAGACAATCAATTAGCAAACTAAAAGGCTATTTAACTTCAATAAAAAGAGTGAGGACAATGGGAGACAGGAAAGAGCAAAAGTTCAAGACAAGTTGAGTGAAGTCGCATAGGCACATCTCATAGCACCTTCAGAGGAGAGCAGAGACAGGAGTGGCCACTGCTCCATGAAAGCCCCTTCATGTGCTTCTCAGACTCTGGACTTCTCGTCCTTCCTGACTTGTAGCTTGGGAGTAGGGTCCCTGGGATGGCACCTCCCAGACTCTGCCCTATGAACTAGAAAGAACAAACCATCAGGGCTGGTCACCTCCTGCCTTCACATTAGCAATTTCTTAGTGTAGTGGTTTAATGGAGAAATGTGCCTCATAGGTTCAGGTATTTGAACACTTGGTTCCAGTTGGTGGTGTTGTTTGGGAAGGGTCAGGTGGTGTAGACTTGCTGGAGAAGATATGTCACTATGGGGTGGGCTCTGAGATAACATAGCTCCCCTACTTTCAGTTTGATCTCTCTGCTTTGTGGTGTGGGCTATAAAATTTGTAATCTCTCTCTTGTTCTGGCCTTTGCCATCATGCTTGCTGCTTGCTACAATGCCTCCCTGCCATGATGGACTCTACACCCTCTGGTATCATGACCCCAAATAAACTCTTCCTTCTATGGGCCTCCTTGATCACATGTTTTGTTATGCTAACTAACACAGTTGGTGACTGTAGCAACTGTATGAAGCTAGATGTCTCTAAGTACAAGCAACTTCTCATACCCACATGTTACACATCTGTGGTTGTAACCAGCTGAAGGTCAGAAATACTCAGGAAAATACTGATTCTGTATTAAATATGTACAGGTGATTTTTTGATCAATATTATAAAAACTAATATATTGGAACAGTCATAAAGAATTAGGTACTATAACATAGAAATGGTGTAAATGCAGGATATCTGTTATGTAATATGCAAATGTACCACTTTGTACAAGTGTCTCAAGGATCTATGGATTTTGGTTTCATGGAGGGGTCCTGGAATCATCCCACGGAGGTTGAGGGCCAAAACTCTGCTGTTAATTCCTGCTTATAGCTCAGTCCCAAATCTTTCCCCTTTAGTACATTTTCTGACACCCAACTGCCTTTGGTGGCTACCTTGCAGTGTGTTATTGGTATCACACTCATAAAGTCCCAAAGCACAAACTCTTCTTCTACACAAGTGTTCCACTGATGCAGTTCTTGGGAATGGTAAGACTGTCATCGTCATCTAAGTGTGTGAGCCATTTCTCTCAGACCTCATTTCTTTTCCAACAGAAACCACACTGGCAATCATGCAGAGTATACTCATATTTGATACTCATACCCCTACTCAGCCCAAGGGCTTGTCACCATCCAGGTAAGATAGACACTTCCTAAGAGTCCATCTGGTTGGCCCTGACCCAAAAGGAAGGTTTATTGTAATCACAGAATCCAGGTTAATCTTACAATACAAAGGCTAGCTTCTGCCCTCTTGCCTTAAGATCCCCAGGATTCAAAACTGAGTAATTGTCCATTGACCACTTGCTGATGTATAGAGAGTGAATACACATGGAGGGGGCAATTCTCAGCTTCTTAAAAGTATTGAAGATTGTTAGGTGTGGTGGTGCACACCTTTAATCCCAGCACTAAGGAGTCAGAGGCAGGCAAATTTCTGTGAGTTCAAGGTCAGCCTGGTCTACAAAGTGAGTTCTAGGTCAGCCAAGACTATACAGTGAGACCCTGTCTACGAAAGGAGGAAAGGAAGAGAGAAGACATCAATCCTGATAATAAAATATATAAAAGAAAACCATATAATTGAACATTAAAATACAGCCTCGTATGCCTGAAAAAGTTAAAAGAACACTTTGAAAAGGTTATTTATTTACTTGTTTGTTTACTGATTACTTGTTTATGTGTATGGGTGTTTTGCCTGTAGGTATGTCTGGGCATCACATATGTGCCTGGTGCCTGTGAGGTCAGAGAGGGCATTGAAAACCCTGGAACTGGAGCTGCAGATGGTTGTGAACCACCATGTGGGTGCCGGGAATAAAGCTCAGGTCCTGTCCAAGGACAAGTGTTCTTAACTGCTGAGCCATTTCTCCATCCTCATAATAAGGTTTAGTATTTACAAATGTAAATGATTTCATATGTACAAGTTCATTAGTAAAATTCACCTATGGCAGAAAACAGAAGGAGCACATATGTGACACCCTCAACTGAGACAGGAATATTTTATGAAATTGAATCCTCTCAAACAAGTAGAGGAGGGAGCCTTAGCAAACCTTACTCTTGTGATCCGAAGGCACCATTCCCTCCTTAGACAAAAAGCAGAGAGAAGTCTGATTGTGTTTACAGCACATCCTGCCGAGCATTTGCATACAGAAGCCACAAAAATATACTGGCAGAATGGAGGCTTGTTATCATCTGCCAGTAACACAAATTCTTACGTAGGAAGGCCAAGGAATCTGCAATGCTCCATCAGGTCCAATAAGAATATAGCCAGTTTCCCAGCTCTCAAATCAATAGTGTGTCCTTAGACTATCCAAGAGGAATAACTTGGAAAATACCATAAATGCATTCATTTTCTATCTCTTTGTTCTTGTGCCCCGGGTCTGTGACAGTTTTGCTGTTGTTTATTTGGGGGAATATTTAAAATAACTTTTACATTTTTATTTTAATTGTTAAGGTTCTTCAATTCTCTTCCACTGCAGTCACTCCTTTCCTGAATTCCTATTGTGAAGCTTTACTTTTACTGGGAAAAGAAGCTAGGCATGAATGTTTGCAACCAAGTTAGAAAAGAAAAAGCCCTATTTATTTTCCTCATGCTCTTTCCGGAGACACCACTCATGTCCCCTACCTTATGCCTGAGAACAGTGACCTTGATGAACTACAGAACTTTCCTACCCTCTGAAGAGGATGAAAAAAATGGAGCAGCACAAGATACAGAGGAGAAATTCAACAGAAATCAATATCCAGAGAATGTCCTGAGAAAGTGAGATTGATGACGGTCCTTCCTACAGGGGCTTATTTTGTAGTGTGAAAATTACACTGGTCTCAGATATAGGGGAATTCTTTCAGGAAACAGTAACAGCTCTGTCACAGACAATGGAGTAAAGCAAATTCCACAAAGTTAGAATCACATTTGCAGTATCAGAGGTGGCATTTTTCAATCATAGCATCAAAGTGGCTATTGACCTGACAAAGTTATCCCTATTCTAATGTTATCTTTTGTAAGAAAAATCAGAACAAATTGTCAGGTTATGGTTCATTGGGAAACTGGAAAATTGGCTCTAGGATCTGTTAGTTTTTCTAGTTTTACCAAAATACCGTTTGTAGGATGTAGACCATCCTCACTGCATCTGAGGAGATGAGTAGTAACGTCCAGAGTTCTAATCATGTGTCTGATTGCCATATGAAGAAGACATCTTGAAAAAGGTTACAATCACATCAACACTTGATTCAGAATGAGTCATTATGTTGGACTGTGTGCTGGCCCTCCCTCGGGGTGACATTTTTGAAGATGAAGACTCACTGGCAGTCAGCTCAGTGTGGTGCATTCTGTAGATCATTGCTTGCTGAAGAAGGAAAGAAAACAGAATTGGACAGAGGAGGATGTTGGGTTTTCCATCATCCAAAGACCCTAGGAGGGATAGCATATTCTTTGTTTTTCTGTTATAATATTCAAGGTGAACAGCTTAAGGAAGGAAAGATCCATTCTGGTCACAATTTGAAAGTATAGACTGGAGAAAGCACAGAGACAGGAGCATGAAGTAGTTGGTCACTCTGAATCAACAACCATAAAGCAGAGTGGGATGAATTGTGACAGTCCACTCACTTGTTCCTTTTCAGCCCAGGACCCTAAACAGTTGTGTAGTGCTTGATGAATACTATCTGTAAACACCCGTCAGAGCTGTGATTATAAATCCAGTCAAGTTGCAAACAAAGATGAGCCATCATCAATTTGATATGCAATCCACCCTTCCTCAATTTGATACCTAACCACATCTTATATCATATCTAATTTCCAAATAAAGACAGCAACAAGATCATGGTTCCATATAATATGATCTAACTTTTCTACATACAACCAAAAATTATTCCAATTCTTCATCTAGAAGAGAGAACAAAGTCCCTGGTTTCCAAGGTCTCATGCTCATCTCATAATCCAGGAACATTTACTCCATCTCTGAAAGTCTCCAAGGCCTTAAAAATTCTAACACTGTTCAAATGTTCAGCGTCTTCTGAGATTCAAGGCAATTTCTTAACTGACAGCTTCTACATAATGCAAAACAAATATTTTTATTTATTATTATTTATTGTGAAATATTTATATTAAATATTTCCAATATACGATGTCAAAGAATAAGTATTCCCATTCCATAAAGGAGAAATGGAGGCATATCTAGCCAAGACTGGGCCTAAGCCAGTACCAAACTCAAAACTTAGCAGCACATACACACACACAGATTCCCACATCTCCTTGTCCTGCTTCTGGGCCTCTTGGCACCAACATCCTGGCTTCAGAGCGCTAGGTAACCCTGCCACCCACCATATTTCTGCCACCTGCTGCACACATTGCCTTCTCTTGGGGCAGCTTGACTCTGTGTTTGTAACTTTCCTCATCAGACCTGTCATGGTCTGGCATCTCCAACATCCTGGTGTCACCATGCACTCTCAGTTTCACATTCACAGCTTCCTACAGTGGCCTCGGGCAGCTTCCTCGTAGGGAATCTGACTCTGCCATACATTGCAGGGCTTCAGTGAATTTCTGGAACCTTTTTCTGCAAGTCTTCATAGCCCTTCATTCTTGCATTATGTGCCTGGGCAGCTGAGTCTGCAAAAATACATGCTTAAGCAGTTGGTTCTGAGCAGGAAACCCTTTTACACAAACTTGCATTTACACAAAATTGCCTTTTACACGAATTTGCACTTTCCTAAGCTGGACGCTTCAATGGTTGGTTAGCTCTCCAGAAGGGAGACCTGGAACCGAGGAAAGGTAAGTGCACTGCTTGCTTCCCAGCCTCCCTTTTTTCCCTGGAGACAATCAGATGCAGCAGGGAGCCAAGTCAGGCAAGGACTCATTTATTTAAACACAATAAGCTCCTTTTAAAGCATAAAGAAAACAATATGGGGGGGGGGAGGCAAATGCCCCATTGGGCCTGTCAGCTTGAAGGTTACCCAATCACACACCTAGTCTACAGTATTTACAGTGTTGTCTATGAGGGAATCATGTACTGACATCATCTTTCTTGACCTGAAGCTCCAATCAGATTTTTTTGTAAACAACTTGGGTTCCACCCTCTACACTTTCCCTGGGGGCCAGCTTTACTAGCACCTGGCTCCGTTGGCCCTTCCCCCACACCACTGCAAACCTGGGTGAAAACAGTGAACAGTAACCATGCCACAACCTGAAGGCTGTTCTGTCATGAAATAGTTTCCACCAAACACATTAGTAAATTACTTTTAGGAACAGCCTCATTTAGATTTTTTTAGGGCATGGACAGAATGCAGCTGGGTTCTTTTCCAAGATGTAGCATGAATTACTTCTATCCCAATCCCAGTAGAGTCTTTGTTCACCTCTGAACCCTCGTGAGCCTGCCCTACACTGTCGATACTTTTCTCAGCATTCTATCTTCCAAACTCCTACCAGAATTGCCTGTTACTTTATGTCCCAGGGCTTCTCAGGCCAGCAACCCCAAATTCTTCCACGTTGCTAATGCAAAGCACTTCTAAACAACAGCAAAGACACGTGGTCAGGTTTATCACACCCATGGCAATCCTACCCCCTGGCATCCATTTTCTGTATTGGTTACTTTTCCGATTGGTGTGAGAAATACCTGACAAAAACAGCTGAAAGAAGAAAGCTTGTTTTTACTCACAGTTGGAGGAGACAGTTCACGCTGGTGGGAAGGCCGTGTGGCAGGGACATGAGGTGGCTAGTCACATGTCACATTTGAGGATATAGCCCATGTTATTAGTGTAGGCAGAGTGGCGGGGACATGAAGTGGCTAGTCACATGTCACATTTGAGGGTACACACATGCTGGTGGGAAGGCCCTGTGGCAGGGACATGAGGTAGCTAGCCATATTACATTTGCTGTTAGGAAGCAGAGAGAACTGGATTCTCAAGCTCTGCTCACTTTCTCGGTACTGAGTCTAGGAGCTCAGGCCATATGCTAGTGTCACCTACATTCATGGTGTCTCTTTGGTTCCTACTTAAGCCTCTCCGGAAATGCCTTCAATAGAACTCAGTGCTCTTTACTCTGCAATTCTAAAGCCTGTCAAGTTGAGAGTGAATAATAATAGTCATGATAGGCTAGAAAGAGAAATAGAGGAGGCAGTGTTTCCAGGTTGTGACCTTTATCCTCTGTTCTATTCCATGTGTGCACCAGTTCAAAAGGGAAGACCAGGTGGACACAGCCTAGATGTCGTCAGCTTCACTGCCCACTGTATGTAGGGTAGCAGGAATGAACCCTTCCAAGTTACTTTCTGTTCCTCCATCCTTTCTGCCTCGTAGGTGGGCTAGACCAATCTTCACAGTACTCTTGAAGGGAAGTGGGATCAGGTTTGTGGGTTTGTTTTTGTTCTGTTTGTTTTTCCCTGTGTGAAACAGTGTCCAATTACGTAGACCTGGCTGGCTTGGAATTCACTATGTAAACCAGGCTGCCCTTGGACTCACAGTGATCTGCATGCCTTCACCTCCTGGGTACTAGGATTAAAAATGCACTACAACACCCAGAAAGTGTATGTTTTTAAACCTCAGTCTTTCTCCCTAAAATGGCACCTGTAGTGACTTGTCCCATGAGAAGTAGCAGATACCTCCAGACACAAGGTATAGAGTTAGTGGAGAAAGACCAACTTGCTCACAGCCCATGCCTGGAACAATGGGGACTACAGTCCACGAAGAAACATAACTTGATGGAAGGTGGAGCAAGGCCATTCATCACTGGCACTGGGCAACAACTGGAGGTGCCTAAATGATGTAGAGAGGGATCAAGGGATGTGAGAACACACATTGTCAGACTTTAAGCATCTACAGCTTGGGTATGAGGAGAACATGGGTATGTGGCCACACTACCAAGGTATTCTAAAGAATCAGGATAAGATGTGAGGTACTTGGCAGGTTATGATGTGCCTGGGGTTTTACTGAGGATCTGTGGAAATCATTATTTTGTCTCTACTAGGATCTGGCTACACTTCCTGCAATGGCCTATTTGCAACCCTGAAGTTCTAGAGTAAACAGTCATAAATTACTGGGTGTCCTTTCTTTCAACTCCCAGAATTAGGCAGCACCCAGAGTAATTCCACTAAGGAGTGCAGAATGAGTAAGGGAAATAAATCTGGTAAATCCTGGGATGTGGACAAAGTGGCATCTGGGTGGGACCTGAGAACAGGGAGAAAAGACTTTGAAGTCACATGAGCTAATGTGCTGGGGTGGAAGTCAGTCATCCCGTGCAACTCTGGTTATATCATCTTTATTTAGCTAAGGAGCCCAGATAAGCAAGCTTTTCACTCCCCGTTGAGTGTGGAAAGGTCATGTAAACTTGCATGGGAGGCAAAGTTTCATCTGCTGCCTCCCATTTCCCTTGCAGTGTCCCAGATCTGCCCTTCCTTTTTTTCTAGGCAAATGTGTGATCTCATGCTATTCACACATTTTTCTGCCCATTTTCTCAAGTGAGTTTTTCACAAACATTTACCTTTTAACAGTGTGTGTCTCAATTTTCTGTTGTGAAAGACAACATATTTGTAATGTGAAATTCCAAACTCAGAACAAAGAGAGCTTAGGAAGGCTACAGAATGAATGGAGAGTGGTTGGGTATGAGCTACTCCAAAGAGAAGAAACAAAACCAAGCATCAAGTTGATCAAGTTTGGATACATGCTTACAGAGTTACTGTATAGTGTTGGTTCAACAAACCATGGGTCACTTTGCATGGCTACCTTTCAACACACAGGACCAGAGATTGGAGGAGGGTGGACACTGTTAGCATTTCCTGGGGTCTTTCTGGATGTTAGGAAATGGTGACTATACATCCAGCTGCACGAATGACTTCTAGATGGTAGGGTATTTTTATTTTCTTCTGGGGGGGGGGTCTATCTTTACCACCTCTGTTTGTATTTGCCAAGTGGCAACTGCTAATTCCCATTTTGTAGGCAGGGAAACAGGCTCAGAAGATGTAGTGAACTCTCTAAAGTCAGAAAGACACATTTTTAAAATTACATTTTCCTGTAATTTCTCTGTCTTTAATGTCTTTCCAAATATTATGAAAATAAAGTTTTTTAAACCCTCTATGAGACTTGGGAAAATGAGGCCAAGTGGCACAGTAGATATGCCCTGATACTGAAATCAGGTAGACTTGAGTGAGAGCCTAGATCCACATCCTGCCTGCCATTCTAGAACACAGAAGCACTCAGGCAGGCAACACAAGACACCCGGGTGAAATCCAAAAGAGAAGAGTGTACCGTAACAAAAGTTCTGGGAGATATGGAGGTGGTAACTACTTCTTCCAGCAACTTCTTTGAGAGATGGGCACATACATTTTGTTTGGCAAAGAAGGTTTTAGTGTTTTGTGTGTTTTTTCAGGAGGTAAACACAGAGAATCTTTGGACCAGAACAAGAATCTTGCAGGTGGGGTAGGCTACTGAAGTCTGACAAGAAGAGCCTCAGAGTGTAGATTATTTTGAAGAGAAGACAGGGGAAATACGTTTTAAACAGGTATGCCAGTCCTTGGTCAAGACTACCAAAGACAGTGTGTGAAAAGGTAAAACATGTCGGTTGCAAGCTAGGGGAGAAGAGACTCACTGGATACTGAGAGCCCAGGAGCAGCTCAAAGAAATGGCAGGAAAGGAGAAGCCCCGTGGTGGCCAAGTAGGAGCTGACAGCCATGGCTTCGCACCCAAGGGATAAGCAATGAATCATCCATATAACGAGGGAGGAAGAGACCTGGGCACCCACATGCAGCAGGTGGCTCTGCTCTGTCTCTGCTTGTCCCTTCTGGTGCTGGGCCACGCACACTCCAAAAAGAGAATCCAGACTAGGGACTGCAAAAGGAACCCCACTTCCAAAAGTGATCACAAAGAAACCCCTACGCTCCCCTCCCCAAAGAATGGTCCCAATAGAGAATTCCCTAAACCCAGAGAAGTCCCAAGTGGAGCTCAGAAGAGCAACCTGTTCTCACAAACAGACGTGTTCAGGCCACGAACAAAAACATTAGTTCACAGGGACAAGATCTGAGTTGATACTGAAGCTATAAAATTAAATAGTCTATTATCATTAAAGAATTTTAAAAATTTACAAATGAAAATCTATAAACACAAGAATTTAAGAAATGAGCTATGTTAATCACCATCTATGGCAAAAAGAATCTTTCTTTGATGGGATTTGAGAAATGCACTATGGGTACATTGGTAAGTCATTAGGAGTTTAATATTGCATCTATTTATCATAGTAATAGTAGTAAGTTCTCCGCTAAGGCCTATGACCTGTCAACAGCAGGTTCTTATCCCTAGTAACAGTGCCAGGTGGGTTCCATTCCATTGTGGAGCAGGCTTCAAATTCAATCAGAAAGTGGTTGGTTACTCTCGTGACATTTGTGCCTATTACTGCAGTGGTCATCTCTTCTGAGAATGGTCATTTTTGTAGCTCACAGGGATCACATCTGGATAAGACTGATTGTACATTTTCTTCTCCAGTAGTATGTATAACACCTTCCAGCACTATGAAAGCTATCCAGTAATGAGCTAAAGTTGTACAAAGAACAAAAAGAAGTTAAAATAAAACATTAAACAAAACTTGTGTAACTATGTCTGTCCGTGTATCCAAATACTTTTTGAAACATAAGAAGGGTGCTATTGGGGTTGGGGATTTAGCTCAGTGGTAGAGTGCTTGCCTAGCAAGTGCAAGGCCCTGGGTTCGATCCTCAGCTCCCCCTAAAAGAGAAGGGTGTTATTATATACATGAAAAATGAAAAATAACATACATTTTTGGGTGAAGTCTTGGATGGATTAGTACCCTATGCCTTATATCAAAGAGTTATTACTGATTCCCTATGTGGTGATATTGTGTTCCCCAAAATATTGTGCACTCTAATAAATGTATCTGGGGTCAGAGAACAGAACAGCCACTAGAAATAGAGGCCACAAAATGGTGGCACTCATGCCTTTAATCCTAGCATTCCAGAGGCAGAGATCCCTCTGGATCTCTGTGAGTTCAAAGTCACACTGGAAACAGCTCCATGTGGTAACAAGAGCTTTAATCCCAGGAATTGAGGGCAGGAAGCAGAAAGGTATTTAAGGCATGAGGACGAGGAACTAGAGCTGGTTAAGCTTTTAGTCTTTTGAGCAGCAGTTCAGCTGAGATCTATTTGGATGAGGACACAGAAGCTTCCAGTCTGAGGAAACAGGATCAGCTGAGGAACTGGCAAGGTGAGGTGGCTGTGGCTTGTTCTGCTTCTCTGATCTTCCAGCATTCACCCCAATACCCAGCTCCAGGTTTGATTTTATCAATAAGACCATCTAAGATTCGTGCTATATCCCTATTTAAATGTAAAAGGAACAAAATGGGGATGGAGACATGACTTAGCAATTAAAAGCACTTGCTGCTCTGGTGGAGGATCCAGGTTCCATCACCAGCACCCACGTGGTGGCTCACAACTATCACAACTCTAGTTACAGAGGATCCAATGCCTTCTTGTATACAAAGACTATTTAGAAGCCAGGCTGTGGGCTCATGAGCAGATGACTGAGTATGAACTGTGTGCTTTTGGAGGTAAAGTCAGACTGCTGTTGGAAGATCTTGACACATTCATGTCAACTCAATAGATAACAGAAGGAAGTTTGGTTTGAATATTGGATGATGCTATGGTTTGGATACAGGTTGTCACCTAGAGGTTCGAGCATTATAAGTTTGGGCCCCCATGTGGCAATATGAGTAAGATGGTGGTACCTTTAATATGTAAAGCCCTGAGGCCCAGTGAGAGGCAATAAAGTTATGTGAGTATGACCTTTTGAAGAGATGAATTCTCTGCTCTTAGAGTCAGGCTAACTCCTCCAAGAGAGATTGTTGTGAACACAAACCCCCACCCGGCCCCTCTCATGTTTCTGGCTTTCGGTCTCACCACAGCATCCCTCCCTCTTTCAAACACCCTTGCCATGGTGATGTCATCCATCAGGAGACCCTAACCCACCCCAAGCTGATCCTGTGCCATACTCTATGACTTCTGGAATAGTAAGCTAAATGGAGCACTTTTCTCTATCACATGCATAGCCTTGAGTGGCAAATGTCAGTATGGGGGGTGGGTTATGGGCATCCTTAGTAGATGGGAAGATGGGTTTAAATCGCAATGCTATTTTGAGGTATCGTTTATTCTCTGAAGGTGTAAGAAAAGTACAAGTTGCGCTGTCTAGAGAAGAAGCCGTGAGGACACTCACCTCCCACTCATCCAAGTCCCTGTTTTAATTTACATTTACTACTTTGACTGGGAAGCTTGTGGGCTTCCTTTGGTCAAGCCAATTATAAGTGACAAAGACTCAAGTTTTAATTCATTGCTCATTGGGCCCAAACACTCATAAGAACTATAGAACAACTTTGGACAATAAGTGCCAAGATCACACTTAGTCAAGACATTTATTCTGACAATGAAAACGAATCAAGCACTTCCATCAGTGTTCTCTTTTATATCAGTAACGCCTGCAAAGGCCCAGGACATGGCAGTTTGGGCTTGATGAGATCTTCAGATGCAATGTGAGCCTTGGCGTTGCCTGAGTCCCTGGAGGTTTGCCTCTTGTTAGCTTCCAGTACACACTGATATTAATCGAGAATTAATCGATATTGCTGTTGGGTGAAAAATCAATGAATGGGTTTTTTTTTCAATCTTTATTTTAAGGATTCATTTTTTTTTTGGTCAATGGTTTCATTTCCAATTGTGTCAAAATGTGAAGCATTATTTCAATTGATTGCTTTCTGTTCCTGGAGCTCTTCCTTCCTTCCTTCCCTTCTTCCTTCTTTCATTCTTCCCTTCCTTTCTTCTTTTCTTCCTTCCCACCTCCTTCCCTCCTTCTTTCCTTCCCTGTTGCTCTGCACAAGAGCAACCTTTTGGAGTGATGTCAGAAGTCCTGTCTACCTTAGCTCTATTTTTCACTTTTCTTGCTGTTGGGAACCTCAGTTCAGTGCAACTGGGTTTAACAGCTGTCCTCACTGTAAGCAAGTGTTGAATCCACTACTTCGTTGTTTCACAGGTACCTTAGGCCATTTTCTCTGTGACTTTGCAGGTTTGTTATTGTTAAAACGGAGAGCTAGGAAGTGCAGCAGAATCACGGCTGTCTTACTTAGGGTTTCTATTGCTTTGAAGAGGCAACATGACCATGGCAACCCTTATAAAGGAAATTTGGGCGAGCTTAGTTTCAGAGGTTTAGTCCATTATCATCATGGTGGCCTGCAGGCAAACATGGTGCTGGAGAAGGAGCAGACAGTTCCACATCCTGATCCATGGGCAGCAGAACCAACTGTGACACTGGTGTAGCTTGAGCATAGGAGACCTCAAAGCCCACCTCCACAGTGACACACTTCCTCCAACAAAGCCACACCTACTCCAACAAGCCCATACCTCCTTATAGTACCATTACCCTATGGGGCCATTTTCTTTCAAACCACCACACTGACCATCTGTTAGACCCACAGATTTCAACATACCACTGTGTAAGAATTTTCTCTCTCCCCCATCCCTCTCTCTGTCAATATTTTACATTTATAATCATGTAAGGGTACAGCTTTATATCTCTGTCTAACAACACAATAAATTGGACTCCTTAGCGATTATGAACAGAAGTCCATGAGCTTTCATACATACATATACCTCAATACCTTGAGGGTCAGGAGAGCTGGTGTGGCAGCTGCCAGGACAGTGACAACACAGACCATCAGTGTCACTGTCCTTCCCTGAGCATCAATATCTCTTGTCAGACAATGACTTTATCCTTGGAATGGAAGCCTCTGTCCTTTCTGCCAACCCTACTAAAAATTATGCTGTTCTTTGGATGTGCAAATGTTAAGGATCTGACCTCTAACCTTCTCTGGCTTTCTGTTGTAAAGATCTCTTCATCCCAAACACTGCCACCATTGTGGTACCATATAACATGAGACCATGTGACCTAAAAGGACCTTAACAGCACTGAAGCTATGCTGGTGGCCTCTCATCCTCCCAAACTGTGAGATAAATAAACATTTTTTTCTTCCTAAGTACTCAGCATCAACTATGTAATTATAGTATGAAAATAAATGAATATGCACAGCCATAAACTTAAAACACCTTTTATCTACCCTGTTGGTAAGACTCAATTTATGACCTAGAGCTACTGGGGTGACTGAGTACACAAAGCCCTACATTGAACAGGTACAGTGGACAGAGTCTCAGTGTCACATATAGTCACAGCCTAAAGGAGAGCACTTTGTGTTAGGGAGGATCACAAAGTGGACCATGGGGACAGAGTGAAAGAAGATGCTTGGGAATTGCAGTAACAACAGAATAAGGAGTCATTTGGCTCCTAAAGGAGAAGCCTGAGGAGAATAATCAAGAGTTAGACTGTGAAGGTCCTGCACTCTCATCAGGTATCAAAATCATATAACAATGGTATGAGCATTAAATTTAAACCTCAAACCACAGAAGAAAGATGGAATAAATCTCTTCCATGTTCAAGGATAAAGTTGAGCAACAAAGGGGTGATCCATTGAGAGCTTATTGAAGGATGTAGAAGATTTCAGGTTTTTGAGTAACATTGTTAATATCTAGAAAATGATAGAAAAATATTAATGCTCCGAGATAACATGGCTTTTGATATGTGACCTACAGATGATAACACCAACAATGGGAAAAAGAAGAAGAAAAACATTATTTGACAGCATGGAGATCTCAAATAATATATTTCTCAGAGCTGTTTTTGCAAAACATCTAGAAGAGTCTTTCACCAAAATGAGACCTTCAACTGAAAGAAGTAAATTAAGTGGAGAAACCCAGCATCCAACTCAAGAGAGATGCAAAGTGGTTTTCCAAGTTGTTGAAGCAGGGAGGTCCACAGACAACCACGGATGATCAGACACAGAGAGCAACTGGCCACAACTGGAGGTGGTCAGGGGACCCAAGAGAGAGCTTCCAGCAGGGCAAGAGCAGGATAGGAGCAGGACAGACATCAAAGAGGATGATTAAAGAGTGAAACTAAACACAGTGAGAGAATGCTTCATTAACTATGGGAGTATTGGGGGCTAAATCAATAATAATGCAACTAAATAATAGCAGCACAATCCAAATAAACGCTAGAGAATAATAAAACTCTACACTGTGAGGACCACATGTGCACAGTTTTACAACATGATGTATAAGCTTAGTATTTATCTAGAAAATATGCCTGGAGAATGTGTGTCTTGAGCAGGAATTAATGAACATTAATCTTTACATTTCATAGCATTGAAATTAAAAATGAAATTCAAGCAATTACCAGTGCAGCTGTGTAATTAAGAGACATGGAATTGCATCTCAAAAGAATTGTTACAGAAATTTAAAGTGAGTCTATCTTCTGAAATCCCAGATACACAGGAGGCTGAGTCAGGAACATTGCAGGTTCAAGACCTGCCTGGGCTATGGCATGAGTTTGAGGCTACCCTGGGCAACTCAGTGAGATGCTCTTTCAAAATAAAGTGGAAAAAAAAAGCACTAGAACTCAGGTGTAAATGTTTTCATAGACCCTAGTTTCAACCCCCAATTGCTTTCCCCCGACTTCTACAACAAAGAAAAAGTGGAAGTCCAAAGTTTTCATTTCTGTGGGTTCTAAGATATTGAGGAAAGGGAACAGATTTGTTTTCATTAAAAATCCCTTGTGGAATAATTAATTTAATCTTAACCTTGCAAATCCACATCCTTAAAAAATAAGTTTTTTAAAAAAGTGGCATTGAATAAATTTCAATGTATTGATGATAAAATATTGCCAAGTGTTATAATAATGTGGCATTGACATTATTTATAGAAATAAAACAAGTTAATTAAAAATGTCCAGTGAGTAATGTTTTAGAATTCTAGTCAATAATAGTTAAGGATTGCTAAACAGACAGAGTCTTCATAGATGAGGCAATAGCTCCATAGACAGCCATTCTCCACAGGTTATTATGCGATTTGATGAATGGAAATTATAAATAATAGGAATATTTATTATGTGTGTACTTTCTCAATTAGTTCTGATATTTATATGTAAAAATAAAGTTCTAAATTCATAAAGCCAAATTTTAAAAGGAAAGCAACAATAAATAGTCAAAATTAATAAATACTATAAAATCATGTCTATGAGCAGCATTGAATTCTTTGTAGGAAAGGACATGTTAATGCATGACGAGAACATTGCTACATATCTATGAACTTGTTGGGGACTCAGTGAAGACAGCATTGGCATCATAGATAAGTTATAAAGGAATAAATCACAGAGAAAGCAGTGCACAATGTAGGTCAAGTATGGGGGAAGAAAGACAGCAACCTACCACATGCCATGTGCACATTCAAACTCTCGATTAATCGTACACTTACTTGAGCATGATAAATGGCTTAGAAACAAACATGTACATACACATATTTAGGTATTTATACACAATCACAAATATTTATTTGAATGCTGAATACAAATTAGTGTTTTATTCTGACTTTAATTTGCATCACTTGGTTACTAATAAGGTAGATCATTACTTGAATTTCAAATTTCAAGTGGCTGTCAGAGTTTATGCTCACTGTTATATGCATGCCTCTTCTAGCTTTGTAAGCATTGCTATGGGTGTTTTAATAAAGAGATTTTGTATTCTCAATTAAAGTTCCAAATCTGTTGAATTTAAAATTGGCCTGACTTAGAAAAGGCTTGAAAAGGGACTGGGTGAAACGGGAATGCAAAGCATGGGAGAGTCAAGCATGGAGGGTTTCTCCTGCCCTGGGAGGGTTCTATGGCAACCATCATGGACCTCTGAGAAGTGAGAGCCCCTACATGCTCACAGACAGCAAGGAAGCAAGGCTCAGGAACAGGATCATGCCAAAAAATGAATGAGCTGGAGAGAAGACTCTCCGAGGTGAGTAGAGCTGATCAACACTTTGGTTTTAACTTTATGAAGACCTTTCCAGAGACCCCAAGCATGCCATTCCCGGTCATCCACTGTGCAGTACAATATCATCAGTTAATAAATGCAGGTTGTTTTGAGCAACTGCTTTTTACAGAAAATGGATATACATGAGTAGAAATGATTGTTATCTGTATGTCTTTTACATCTCTAATTGCTAATAATTTTGGTTTATTTTTATGAAATAACACTTCTCTCTTGCTGATCTTGAAACATATGTGCATCCTAGATATTGATAAAGACATGGTATGTTTACTCTCCCAGACTATCATTATCAGTTTCCTTTTCTACTATGTCTGACATAGAGTCTTTATTCTGGTTTGATAATACTAACCATGCTATGCAAATGTGTGCTCAGTACTTGCCCGTGTTGTCATTCTGTATGTCATTATGGCACATTATTATGATACATTATATTTGTCATATCTATGGCATATATAATGTAAGATTTCCTTTTAAAATGAGTGCTTTGGGGCCTTTTTGAGACATCCTTACCTCATCTGCATTAGCCAGTTCTACTTTGGTAGAATCTAAAAACAGCAAAGGTTTGTTTCTTATTTATTTTATAAATTGTCCAGTCCTCTGCTGTAGCTCTCTGCTTCCCCATGGGCTCCAGGGCTCCAGAGCAGGCCATTTTGGGGGGCAGAATGGAAAAGAATGATAGGCCATTTTGGGGGGCAGAATGGAAAAGAATGATATTGGTACAAACATTGTAGAAAGGTCTTTATGGTGTCTGGGAGAAGGGGCTACAAGGCTCCCCCTAAGCCAGGTTTCACCATACAAAGGAAGTCATAGGCCAGGCCCACTGACACTGGGTTGAAGAAAGAATGACCTTCTTAGAATCCTATACTTCCAACCAAGTTGCAAATCATTTACATGCACTTTCTTCCACTATTTTTCTTAATGGAATACAACACACACACATACCCCACACAAACACACACACTAAAACCACCCACATACCACTAGCATGTACATATTGAAAGAATACATTAGTAAATTTGTGAAGGTGTTACTTTCCATCAAGTGAAACAGAGGAACCCACACACTATTTATTTTTCTTTATGAGTTTGAGTGTCTTCCTATACGTATGTGCACCACATGTGTGCCTTGTGTTTGTGGATACTAGTTAGGCCGTGGATCTTAGGGAACCAGAGTCACCATGTGGGTGCTGGGATCCACTCCTGGGTCCTCTGAAAGAGCAGCCGGTACTCCTAACTGCTGAGCATGCTCTCCAGACACATACAAACACTTTTGAAATTACTAAGGGACAGCCAACTGAGGTCCTGAGATCTGCACAGCTACACCCACTGACTGAGGGTTTCAACAGAAGGCGTTACAGAATTTATGGAAATTGGTATCCACTATAATGCAAATCAGGATCACCACACTGGCAAGATATTACTGACCATCAGAAACTATTTGACATTGCATTACCTCATAGTCTGTCACTGGTATTGAATGAGGAAGAACAGTTCATCCAGATCTCTCCTGATCCCTGTGCTCCAGACACGAAATCACTTATCTTTGTCAAGACAGTCTTAGTAAAACCATCATTTTCTTAAGGTGCTGCACACACAGGAGGATCACCATCATTTTCTTAGGGTGCCGCACACGCAGCAGGATCATTATTTGTTCCTCTGAGTCCATCTCCCTAAGCAAGAGAGGCTAAATTGACATGGATCATGGGAGAGTTGCAGTGAACAGGGAGGTCACACTGTATTCTCAGGAAGTGATTCTTTCAGTTTCCTGTGAGTGTGCCTTCTTTGGTTCAGTCACTTAGCATAGAAAAGAAGAAAGTCATAGAAATCCAGTTACCTCATAATAGAGTGAAATTGTGTTGTTCAGCTGGAAGGTGTAGCTTTTTTTCCCTGTAGATCGTTAATGTTTCATTTGATGATCTTAGAATAAGAAAAAAATTACAGCTGTCCTGAGTTGTGTAATCTACACCAACTTCTTTTTTGGATATAAATTTTCACATTTATTTTTAGAGAACATTAAAATATGTATCATTTTGTTCTTAAATATTGGACTTACTAAAAAATCTTCATTCAGTTTTTCCAGTTCTGCCTGTCTTGGAATCTGAACAAGAATTCAAGTCAACCTTCTCTTGGGCTCCCTTGCCAGGCAGGTCATCAGATTGCACTCAGTCTCCTTAGAGTGCAGAGTAGAGCTGGGCATAGCAGAGCATGCTTAAAATCTCAGAATTTGGAAGACTCAGTCAGAGCCCCAAGTTCCAGGCCGACCTGGAGTCCATAGCCTGACTGTGTCTTCAAAAGAAGGACAGACAGACTAGCATGCTTTAGTAGATTTCTTCCTGTGACAATTACGTCATACAACACATACATAGATCTGTGTGGTTTTAGTATTAAGAGCCACAAATTTGTGTTTGACAAATGAAGTGATTCATGAGTCGTTTTTATCTGAAAAGAGAAAATTTAGCCATTCAGATAGTGCATCTTCAAATTCAGAGACGCTTTCTTCTCATCACATGCTTGTCGTACTCAAACTCTTTTGATTGTTTTCGCAGTGTGTGTTACATGTTTATGTGGGGATGTGTGGGTGGGTGCATTTACCTGTGCGAGTGTATGTGTAGGCCAGAGGTCAACTTTGGTGTCTTCTTCTGTCACACTTTACCTTATTTTGTAAGGCAAAGTTTCTCACTAAAACTAGAGTTCATGAGTCAGCTTAACTAACTGGCCAGCAATCCCCAGGATCTTCCCATTTTGCCCTAACACTGGTGTCACAGGTGTACATGGATTTTCATGTCCTCACAAGCCACATTCTCTTTCAGACTATGTGGAATCCTGTATCTGAAAACATATTTGCATTGTCCATCCCTGCCTCTGCCATCCCTTCCTCTTTTTGCTTCTTGACGCCCCTTTCCGTTTCCTTCCTCCTGCCTCTCTAGTGGCCCCTATTCACTCTCTAGAATAGTGGTGTCATCAGAAGTGAAGAAATTTCAAGTTTGAAGTTCGCTGTATTCATGACTTCCCCTCCATCATCTGCCATCATATATTGCAAAAATCTACCTGTTCCCAGCTCATGAAAATTTGCTCCTCATATTCCAAGAGGCTAGAATTTTTTATCTTTGGTCTTTGATATGTCTCGAGTAATTCTTAAATTCTGTGAGAAATCACTCCTTTGCACACATACATCTAGTTTTTCCAGTACCAATTTCTAAAAAAAGCCACTCTTCCCTCATGCCAAATTAGTTAAAAATCAATTTGCCACTGTAGTGAGTCTTTCTCTCACCCAGCTCCCAAATAACAGCACAGAGACTTATTATTAATTATGAAAACCTAGCCTTAACTGAGGGTTGTCCCACTAACTCTTATAACTTAAATTAACCCATTTATTTTAATCTATGTTCTGTTGTGTGGCTTGTTACCTCATCTCTCCATACTGTTCATGCTGCTTCCTCCCCACCTGGCTGGCAACTCCACCCCTCTTCCTTCCAGAATCCTCTCTGTCCCTGGAACCACGCCTAACCTCTTCCTAGTTATGGGGACATTTGGCTTTTTATTACATCAATCACAGCAATATATTTCGCACAGTGTACAAATATCCCACAACATACCACCAATTCAGGAGGGTTTTTAAAAAAATTTCTGAACTCAGTTCTGGTCCATTAATCTATGTGTATATTTTTATGCCAGCAACATTTTCTTAATTACAGTGGCTTTGTACCAATTCTCAGAAGTAATCTTTGGCTACTCTGGGCTCCTTGTTTTTCCACATGAGCAGTAAGATTAGTTTGCCTTGTTTTTTTCTTTTTCTTTTTCTTTTGTTTTGTTTTCTTTTTTTTTAAGTGATTAGGAGTTAGGGGGGTATTGTGATGAAATCCAATGTCTGGAATTTATTTATTTTTATTTATTTGCATTTATTTATTTATTTATTCATTTATATGTGACTGGGTCTTTTGCCTGCACATATTTATGTGCACCACATGAATGCCTGGTGGCGCCAGAAACCAGAAGAGGGCATCAGATCCCCGGGACCAGAGTTACAGCTAGTTATAGGCAGTCATGTGGGTGCTGGGAGTCAATTCCCCATCTTCTGGAAGAGTATCCAGTGCTCTTAACAGCTGAGCTATCTCTCCAAGAACCTCCTGATATTTGAATGAGAAGGTCTTTTACTTTGTCTGTAGCTCTTTTAATATTTTCACGTTTAAAAAATTCTCCATGTATAACATGCATAATTTTTTTAACTTCAAGCATGCAACAGCATTTTTTTTTGCTTTTTTAAGAAAAAATTTCATTCATTTTACACACCAATCAAAGATCCCCCTCTTCCCTTCTCCCACCCTCCCCAGCCTCCCCCTCCCAACCCATCCCCCACTCCCCCTCACAAGAAGGCAAGGCCTGCCATGGGGAGGCACGTCCAGTAGAGGCAAGTCCAAGCCCTTTCCCCTGCTTCAAGGCTGCAGGAGGTGTGCCATCATAGGTAGTGGGCTCCAAAAAGCCCCCTCATGCACCAGGGATAGATTCTGATCCTACCACCAGGGGGCCCTCCAAGCAGAGGGTCTACTCCAGTCCCATGCAGGCTCCACAGCCATTGGTCCAACTTTCATGAGTTCCCACTAGTTTGGTTTGGTCGTCTCTGTAGGTTTCCCCATCATGATCTTGATACACTTGCTCATAGAATCCTCTTCTCTCTCTTTGACTGGACTCCTGGAGCTCTACCTGGTGTTTGGCTATGGATCTCTGCATCTGCTTCAATCAGTGACTGGAGAAAAGCTCTGTGATGACAGTTAGGGTATTCACCGATCTGATCACTGAGGTAAGCCAGTCCAGTTCAGGCACCCTCTCCACTATTTCTAGTAGTCCAAACTGGGGTCATCCTTGGGGATTCCTGGCAACTTTCCTAGCACCAGGTTTCTCTCTATCCCCATGATGTCTCCCTCTATCATGGTATCTCTTTCATTTCTCTCCCACTCCATCCCTGTTCCAACTTGACCATCCCATTCCCTTATGTTCTCATCTACTATCCCCTACCCTCCATTGCCCACCCCTTATCCCCAGTTTACTCTTGGAGATCTCATTTATTTCTCCTTCCCAGGGCGATCCATGTGTCTCTCTTCAGGTCCTCCTTGTTAGCTACCTTCTCTAAAGTTGTGGGTTGTTGTCTGGTTATCCTTTCCTTTACATCTAGTATCCACTTATGAGTGGGTACATACTGAGTCTGGGTTACCTCACTTAGGATGATATTTTCTAGTTCCATCAATTTGCCTGCAAATTTCATGATGTCATTGTTTTTCTCTGATGAGTATTACTCTATTGTGTACATGTACCACATTTTCTTAATCCATTCTTTAGTTGAGGGGCATCTAGGTTGTTTCCAGGTTCTGCCTATTATGAATAACGCTGCTTTGAACATAGTTAAGCATGTGTCTCTGTGGTATGATTGAGCATTCCTTTGGTATATGCCCAAGAGTGGTATAACTGGGTCTTGAGGGAGGTTGATTCCCAATTTTCTGAGAAACCACCACACTGATTTCCAAAGTGGCTGTACAAGTTCACACTCCCACCAACAATGGAGGAGTGTTTCCCTTGCTCCACATCCTCTCTAACATAAGCTGTCTTCAGTGCTTTTGATCTTAGCCATTCTGACAGGTGTAAGATGGTATCTCAGAGTCATTTTGATTTGCATCTCCCTGATGACTAAGAATGATGAGCAATTCCTTAAATGTCTTTCGGCCATTTGAAATTCTTCCTTTGAGAATTCTCTGTTTAGCTCTATAGCCCATTTTTTAATTGGGTTGTTCATTATTTTGATGTCTAGTTTTTTGAGTTTTTTTAAAATATATTTTAGAGAAGAGCCCTCTGTCAGACGTGGGGTTAGTGAAGATCTTTTCCCATTCTGTAGGCTGTCATTTTGTCTTATTTACTGTGTCCTTTGCCTTACAGAAGCTTCTCAGTTTCAGGAGGTCCCATTTATTAATTGTTGCTCTCAGTGTCTGTGCTACTGGTGTGTATATTTAGGAAGTGGTCTTCTGTGCCAATGCATTCAAGACTACTTCCTACTTTCTCGTCTATCAGGTTCAATGTAACTGGTTTTATATTGATGTCTTTGATCCACTTGGACTTGAGTTTTGTGCATAGCAATAGATATGGATCTATTTGCAATTTTCTACATGTTGACATCCAGTTATGCCAGCACCATTTGTTGAAGATGCTTTCTTTTGTCTATCATACAGTTTTGGTTTCTTTGTCAAAAATCAGGTGTTCATAGGTGTGTGAATTAATGTCAGGGTCTTCAATTAGATTCCATTGGTCCATATGTCAGTTTTCATGCCAATACCAAGCTGGGTTTTTTTTTTTTATTATTACTATAGCTCTATAGTAGAGCTTGAGGTCAGGGATGGTGATACCTCCAGAGGTGACTTTGTTGTACAGGATTCTTTTAGCTATCCTAGGTTTTCTGCTTTTCCAAATGAAGTTGAGTATTATTCCTTCCAGGTCTACGAAGAATTGTGTTGGGATTTTGATGGGGATTGCA
>CABHPR010140635.1:75843-93857 GCA_902168415.1 Peromyscus melanophrys | reverse complement strand
CCTCCCTCCCTCCCTCCCTCCCTCTCATCATTCTTTCCATCCAAGCAGACCTTAAACCTGAGCTCTTCTCTCTTGCCTCAGCCTCCTGAGCAGCTATGGCTACAATTCCACATATTGCTAGCCCTGTCTGTTCAATGTGTTTTGTTCGAGACAGGGTCTTATGCAGCCTAGGCTAGCCCCGAGCTCACTACATAAGCAAAGCTGTCTTCCCATGAGTGGGCTACATACAATCATCACCACATGCAGCCTGCTGAGTATTTTTTGCAATGGGTACTTTGCTAGTAATTTTATTCTTAAATATGTGTTTGAGGTCATTCTCTTTTGCCCCTGTTAGTTCAAGGGATACCTGGCAAGATTTAGGAACTTGCCTAAAGGGTTGGGCACTAGACTTAAAAAGTCAAGTTGTCACTGCTAAAGTCTGAGTCACCACACAGAGAAACAAAGCCCTCTTGAGCCAACAGCTTCTGGGGAGACTGAGAAAGGAATGGGGTCTTGAAGAGAGTTTCCCAGAGAAAAAGCCATACTGAACTTTTTCCTTGATCTACACTTTGGCTTTATTTATTTATTTATTTATTTATTTATTTATTTATTTATTATTTTAATTTTTTTCATTTTACATACCAACTACAGTTCCCCCTCCTTCCCCTCCTCCCACTCCCCTCTCACTTCCATTCGACCCCCCATCCACTCCTCAGAGAGGATAAGGCCTCCCATGGGAGTCAACAAAGCCTGGCACATCAAGTTGAAGCAGGATGAAGCCCCTCCCCTGTACGGAGGCTGAGCAAGGTGTCCCTCCACAGGGAATGGGCTCCAAAAAGCCAGTTCATGCACCAGGGATAAATCCTGGTTCCACTGCCAGGGGCCCCACAAACAGACCAAGCCACAAAACTGTCACCCACATTCAGAGGGCCTAGTTCCTGCATGGGCCCTTATTTATTTTATTGTCGTTATTTTGATGGGGGAGGGGGGAGACCAGAGATTGAACCTGCACCTCACACAAGCTAAGCGAGCCCTCTCCCACTAAGTTGTGTGTCAGGCTCTCTTTTCACTCTACATTTTGAAGCTCATTAAATTGCCCAGGCTATTCTTGGCCTCACTTGCAGCCCAGGTAAGCCTTGAACTTGAATCCTCATTCCTCAGTCTCCAGAGCAGCTAGGATTATAGCCCATACCAATAGGCTTAGGTTTGGTTCTTAAGCTCTATACAAAATCCTTGCTTCCTATTCTGTAGTTAAAATGCACAAAATTTTTCTGGCAAAAAAAAAAAAGTCCTTTAAATAAAATAAGGCTGTCATTATATTATTATGTGTTTATTTTTTCCTTATCATATGAGAAATGCCAGTGCATTGCAAAGAGGCTAAGATAAAACCTTACAAGCAAGTCAAAATAGATCTTATTTTACTTTTAATTGACACATTAAATTGTATATATTCGTAGAGTACCATGTGTGTTAGGACACCTCTATACACCATGGAATGCTGTAATGATGATAATTAACCCATCTGTAACCCCAGTGTTTACTGTTCCTTCCTTTAAAATCTCCGGTGGTTTTGAAACGCACAGTGGCTTGTTATTAACCATTGCTGTCACGTCTTACAACAAATCATTACCATCTCTTCCTCCTGTCTGACCTTTGGTACCCTCTAACAAGTCTTTTCAGCACAAAGCAATTAGCATAGTAATTTGTTGCCTGTTCCTTCAACTTTTCCTCCGTGTAAAAATGTTACAAAATGCCATTATCAGCACCCAGAGTTCTGGAATCTGCAAGGACATCAGGTCATTAACATCTCGGTGTTACTTTCCGTTTGGAGGAGGGTGTGAGGTAGGTTTCATTAGCAGAATGAGCCCTAATGCATCCGAGTATGTTGCAGCCTGCATGTGCAGGACCCAGCACCATTGTTACCACACAGGGCTCAACTAATTGTTCTCTAACTGGAACTGAGGGGTGGCAAGCCAGGAACCACACCCCACCAATTCCATCAGGCCTGTTGTGTTCCCATAACAAGCCAAGCAGTGAGCAAATACTGTCTAATAAACTGGGCTGGTTTATTATAAGATGACAGTATATAAGATTTCTGTGTGGATATAATTGGATTATTGGAAAGAAAAATTGGCTTCTTATGAGGCAGTGATGTTAATCCAGGCTGCAGAATATACTCACTCAGGACACTTTTAATAATAGTGGTTGGGCCTCCCTGACATTCAGACTCAACTGGCCTGGGTAATTCTTTCGTTGGCATGTTATTTTTTTGTTCTTTGTTTTTTTTCCCATGATGCTGAGGATCAAATCCCAGGGCCTCCTTAACTCTAGGTAAGATATTTTTCTGAACTATATCCCCAGCCCTATAAGCATTTTTAAAGAGTGCACCCCAAGAAATTAGAACTAAGCTCATGTAAACAGATGCTTATTTATATATTTATAATGTATAAAGATACATCTTGGCCCTGCTTTGGATTTATTCCCATCTGGCTCAGTGGGAAAAGCAAGCTAATTTGAAGAAACCAACACACTGAGGTAATATTCTATGCATGATGTTACCCATGCTCATATTATGAGCTGGTATGATCAGGAACCTTAAAGTCAGTACAGTAAAGCCAATTTTACACCTATCTTACTTACGAAAATGGCTGTGATGATCTTAACAAGATACGAGTAGAGTGTATGAGAAAATGATAATAACTGATATGTAGGAACCCGAGGTTTTTGTATAAGAAAGCCTAAAAATTGACAATTTTTAGAAAAAAGATTTCTCAGAAGGGTCTAATAAAATTGACTGCTCACAAGGACAGTAGGAACCTTCTAACTGAGAAGTGCCAGAGGATATGTTTCTAATGTCTTATGATGGATGTTGACTGTCTCCCAAGGGCCCTGGTGTTGAAAGCTTGACCTCATGCCTAAAGAACTACTGGGGGATGGTGGAACTGCCACCAACAAGCTGAGTTTCTTTTGTTTTTCTCGGATTGAAATAAAATTAGGAGAAGTGCATCTCCTTAGCACTAGCTACTCTGAATTGGGGGTGTTGGGAACCCATCACTCAGGGTTTTCTTAGCTCTGAGTTTCAAGTGCCAGTGGCCCAGCGTCTAGCAGCTAGTACTCCAGCCAGGGCTGAAGACAGTGAAAACTTAGCTATGGATGATACAGCTCCCCCATAAGCTGAAGCCAGTAACTCTTCATGGCTTTCCAGCACTCGTCCAGCAGCCAGGGCTAGACACTCTTCCATGGCCTCAGCTCTCCATAGTCTCTGATGTTTACTTGCGTTCTTGACTCTCTGTGACCCCTCACGTCCTGCGTTCTGTTCTCCATGGTCTCTCGTCTTCTCAGTACTTAGACTGTTCTTCATGGGCTCATCTCTCTACCATTTCTGCACCAGGATGCTCTTCAGAACTCATCTTCTACCTCCTCCTGGGCTGGCTACACCGGGAAGTTGATTGTTCACTTGGTAATCAGCACGGCACCCATGACAAAAGCTCACAAGTCAGTACAGAAACCACTCGGAGGAAGTGTTGATGGAGCTTGAGCTGCATCGTGAGGAACTACAGCTTGGGAGGTGAGAGCACTCCTGCCTGCTCTTACCGCTAGTCATACAGGTCCATCAGCTGTTGTGTGCGGAAGAAATCCTCCTCCTCCTCAGCTAGGTTCGAGACCACTGCACCACCGCAGGCTGCAGTGTTTGTGAGTGAGGTTACCAGCAGTGGAGCTAGGCAGAATCATCTCAGAGTCATCTGAACTGGTTATGGCCAAAGCAGAGTCGCCTGAGGCAAAGCATAGTTACGGAGGTGGCCCTGGAGGTGATTTCTACCACCAGAAAAAAGTCTCTTCAGGGAGAAGCTGGTTTTAAGTTTTCCTTGGGCAACCTAGAGGTTTTTTGAAACAGTCCACAGCCATGACTGTCTTGATGGAGGCTCGTGGAACAGCTGAAGGAGTGGCTGCGTGATTGACAGCTCCTGAGGCCTCTAAGAGAATGGTGCTCTGGAAGCTGAGATTGCCTCCTCCGCTGTCTCCCGGAGCTGCAGCATGTTGTTCACAGTCTTGGTGGACTCGGGAACCAGGAAGACAACAACAGCCACTCCCCTCAGCCTTTGTCTCTGCCTGTCCTGCTGTGGTCACTAAGTTTCATCCCTGAAAAATGCTGCTGTGGCCAACCACGCAGGAAGCTGTCACTCAAGCAGCCCAAATACCCCGACAGACAGTTTTTAGAGGAACAGCGTTAAGAGATGTTTACAATAAAGATTTAAGATGCAGTGAACTTTTTCTAAGAAGCCTTAACCTCAAGTCCCTGTGTTCAGCACCTTGAGGCAATGGAGCCCAGTGAAAGGAATTGAGATCACTGCGGAATACTCAGCCCCTTTTCTCTTTTCCCTGTTGCCTGCCGTGAAGCACTGCTTCCTCATGAACTCAAAAAGCAGAGGTGTGACGAGAGCACAGGTGGAAGTGTGTAGAAAAGTTTGAAAAGCTGGCTACCTTCCTTTTGCCATCCTTGCACAGCACCATCATCACCACCACCACGGTGCACATCTTTACACACCACCACCACGGTGCACATCTTTGTACACCACCACCACGGTGCACATCTTTGCACACCACCACCACGGTGCACATCTTCACACAACACCACCACCACGGTGCACATCTTTGCATGCCACCACCACGGTGCACATCTTTACACACCACCACCATGGTGCACATCTTCACACAACACCACCACGGTGTATATCTTTACACAGCACCACAGTACACATCCTTGCACTCCACCACCACAGTGCACATCTTTGCTCACCACCACCATGGTACACATCTTTGCACACCACCACCATGGTACACATCTTTGCACACCACCATGGTGCACATGAATGTCTTGAAAGATGCTCTTGAGAACATCAACAATTCTGAGAAGAGAGGCAAATGCCAGGTCCTCATCAGGCCACGCCATGAACTCATCATTTGGCTCCTAACTGTGATGATGAAGCATGGTTACATCAGCAAATTTGGAATCGTCGATGACCACAGGGCTGGGAAGATCATTGTGAACCTCACAGGAAGGCTGAGCAAATGTGGAGGGATCAACCCTAGATTGATGTGTAGCTCAAAGATCTAAGAAGATGGCGGAAGAGCCTGCTACCATCCCGCCAGTTTGGCTTCTTTATATGGACAACCTCAGCTGGCATCATGGACCAGGAAGAAGCAAGACACAGCACACAGGAGGGGAAATCCTGGGGTTTCTTCTCTAAAAATAAAAAACACATACACAAAAAATGTCGTTATCTTGGGTGTTTTGTTAGGGTGACATAAAAGCTGTCTAGGTGACTGCCAGCACACTAAGAAGACATTGCTAGTCACAAAATGTTCGAAGCATCTGCCTAAAATTAGCAACAAGATAAGGTGACCCATTTTATTATTGCCACTTTCCCAAACCACTATAATCTCTAACTGTGTTCCAAATGCTTATCCATGTATCCACAGATAAGTACAGCTCTCACTTTTCATTAAAGAAACAGAGACCACCACAGGAAACCACAATTGGTCAGAATGCAGCGGACAACTGACTGTGGGTGCGCATCTCCAACTGATAAATCTACAGGGCAACCCATCGGAGAAGAGGGGGCAGAAAGACGATAAGAGCCAGAGGTCCAGGGTGCCGGCTGGCTGTGAGATCGTTTCTCCTGTACATGACAGGGCAGCCGCACCCATAAAATCTCATCGTTACAGCTGCCTAAACAAGACAATATAAGTTGGCATGTCCGTGTGGATGGGGGCCATCTCACAAGACCCTACCCCTAGACGGAGACCTACAGGTAGGTAATGACCGCTGAGCAGGAGAACCAGTCTGCTTCAGCAATGAGCTCCCTGATAAGTTATTTGATTCCAAATGGTCAGCCCTAGAGACACACACATAGGAACAACACTAAATGAATTCAGTAGGATGTGGGGTGTGTGTGTGTGTGTGTGTGTGTGTGTGTGTGTGTGTGTGTGTGTGTCTAAGACAATAACATTAAATTGTATAAATTATTGGAAAGAAACATGTTTAGTCGCCGGGCGTTGGTGGCGCACACCTTTAATCCCAGCACTCGGGAGGCAGAGGCAGGTGGATCTCTGTGAGTTCGAGGCCAGCCTGGGCTACGAAGTGAGCTCCAAGAAAGGCGCAAAGCTACACAGAGAAACCCTGTCTCGAAAAACCAAAAAAAAAAAAAAAAAAAAGAAACATGTTTAGTAAGATGGCTATATATAAATTTTTAAATATAAAATTCAATGACAAAATGATAACATAATAAAATCCCATGTAAATTACATTAGAATAAATATAAAAGGTACTTTTGAAACCCATACATACAAAACCTATACACATAAAGAGATTTTATTTATTTATTTATCTATTTATTTTTGTTTTTTGAGACAGGGTTTCTCTGTGTAGTTTTGATGCCTGTCCTGGATCTCGCTCTGTAGACCAGGCTGGCCTCGAACTCATAGAGATCCATCTGGCTCTGCCTCCTGCATGCTGGGATTAAAGTTGTGCACCACCACCACCCAGCCCATAAAGAGATTTTAAAGAAAGCACAAACAGATGGATCAGTGGGTACAGTGTCACAAAGACAGAAATTCTCTCCAAATATATTTCTAGATTTAATGCAGCTCCAGACAGAAGAACTTCTAAGTGATTTGCACCCTGAAAGTTAATGGAATTGTTTTGACGGTCCTAATAGTTTGTGTATGTGTGCATTTTTAAATTTTTTTAAACATTTAAAAAAAACATACCATCTGTAAAAAAATTATGTTTTTTCTTTCTGACTCGGATGCCCTTGTTTCTCTGTCTTGCTATGTGCTCTGGCTAGGATATAAATTGTTTAAAACACACAGCCACTTCACTTAGACTTACATGTCATAAGATTTTTAAAAGAACATATGAATGTATTGTAATTTTGTCTTTACTATATAAGATACAAATATGTCATAGTTCTGCTTAGTAATCTTCCTGAATAAGTGCACACCTTGTCCCCCATCAATGTTATTCCAGCAGCTTCTCCCTGGACCTTCTCACTTTTAAACACCTGCAGTCTCACCCAAGGAGCATATTGGACAACTGGTTGAAGCATCTGTCGGTTATACTTGCACAGCAGGTTGCATTCATAAGTGCCAGTAAGTACTAGTCTCTGCAGTCTTTCATATCAAGTGTATACTCCATTTATTGACAAGGGCAATGCTTTGGAATTCTTTGCTTTCCGTTGAAGACATGCACTTTTTTTCTTTATTGTCTATGGAGCCCTAAGAACGGTTACATGAATCAGAAAGCATGCTAGACAAGTTTAGATAATATGCTTGGGGCCCTATGATCTTTCTGTACTTACACTGTGAAAGTTTCCTACTATCAATTTCTTTACAGAAAGACATTGGCCCTGACTCCACTCCATCACCAATATCCACACCAGGAACAACTTCGTCTTGCTTTGGGTAATGCGGAGTCAACTGAAAGTAAGTATCAAAGAAAAGTTGCCAGTGAAGAAACAGCTACATTGTCTTGAGGTGGTAACTACTTCCTCCATGTTTGCAGCTCCTTCTACGTGGAGAGCAGAGGCATGCCAGCTTGTCTTGGCATGCCATCTTCGTAAAGGACATCTTATTGGTGGCTGCAGAGGGTTTTCTCTCTTTAAGGTAAGTGGCATTTGTGTTAGACAAGCACTGGAGCAGACATGGCTGTGGTGGGATAATCGAAGGGGACAAACCCCTTAAGTCTGCACCTTTATTTTTCAGAGGGAGTGCATCTCTTCCCTGCAGATCCTAGCCACTGATGACTGTTACACTTGCCTTGTTCACCAGAACCATGGCTTGGATGTGCTCTCTGTCTGTGGCAGACCCACCTTTTATCGTCTGCTTCAGTGACTGTAGCACTGTAGTGACTTTTGCTATTCTTCAGACATGACGTCTTCTTTACCATTATCTTGTAGCTCCATCCAGAACGTCTTTGCCTCATTCACCACCTTTCCCCCCATCTTTTGGTGGTGTTTATACAAATTTCTTCAAAATTAAGTTTATCAAAAAATGTATCATGAACCACTTTGATTGGATACTATTACCTGAGTACGGGAAGCTCTATGAAATCTGGAGCCCTCGGACAGAATATGTCAGTATGCATTACTGTCTTAGGGTTTTATTGCTGTGAAGAGACAACATGACCATGACAACTCCTATAAAGGAAAACATTTAACTGAGGTTAGCTTACAGTTTCAAAGGTTTAGTCCATTTTCATCACTGAAGGAAGCTTGGTGGGAAGTATGGTAGCATGCAGGCAGACATGGTGCTGGAGAAGGAGCCAAGAGTTCTACATCTGGATCTGTAGGCATCAGGAAGAGAGAGTGAGCCACTGGGCCTGGCTTCTGAAACCTCAAAGTGACACACTTCCTCCAAAAAGGCCACACCTACTTCAACAAGTCTACAAATCCTAATCTTTTTGGATAATGCCACTCCCTACGAGCCTATGGGGGCTATTTTCTTTCAAAGAACCACCATTACCTAGTATTCTCTGATATTTGAGTTTTCACATAGAAACTGTTGTTGAAAAGACTTTCAGGATGATTACTAGTCCAAGTTAAACAGGCACATGCATCTTCATTAACACCTATACTGACAGCTGTATGGTCAGGACTACTTAAATAAAATAAAAGTTAATTTGGTGTTTTGGTCCATAGATGCATGAAGCATTCTGTGAAATGGGCCAGTGGTTAAGGCTTCCAGGTTCTGCGTCAGCATTGTATGCTGTTCTGCATGGCTGTGAAGTCACTCAGGTGCTGGGGAATCACCTTCAATGTCCATTACCGTGTCTATCAGCATCCCTTATAACTAGCCCTTCTTGTTCTCCTTTGTTAGTGGCTTACCATGCCCATGTGTGCATCTGTCCATATATACATATATTACTGGCTAGATCCGCATATGAGAAAGAACAAGTGGGGTACTGTCTTTCAGACAGTCTTGATTACTCCTCTCCACAGTGGGGTAACTTTGTTCTCTGTCATTACCGAATTCAGTCTGCGCTGAGCCTTAATATAGCCATGAAAACTCCCATGTAAAGGGCTGTGGCTGTTTACTGTCCTCCTGAGAGCAGGAAGGATGCTAACCTTCCCAAGGTCCAGAGTCTACACTCTACCAGAACTCTGTTGGAGGAAGACATTGTTGTCCAGCAAAGAGCTTTCTTCCCACACAGTCAGACTGCTTCTTGCTTACCCTCAGGTCTTGGCTATAACATTCTGACCAGTTTATGGATGCAGGAGCTGGTGCAGCCCAGGCTGGTCTTGAACTCTAGATCCTCTCGTCTCCTCACTCACACACCTGCTTCCATAGTCTGAGAACTGGTGTTTCTAACGTGTGCCACCATGCTCTGCTCCCATTCTGACTTTCTTCAGCGAGTTTTGAGGTGACTAAAATTCTTGTCACACAAACGTTAGCCTGTTTGACATCAGGGTTTGCCATAGTGATGCTATTGACCCAGTCATATTTATCCCTATGATAATCTTGGGTTTCACTTTGGCTTATAGTCTACACTGAAGCTATTTAATGATCAATTATTAAACAGCCTTGGTCATGCTCAAATATTGGGTCTTTGGGCAAACAGTTTTACATCCACAAAGAGTGAGCCTGGGAGAAAATACTACATTAATGAACAAGCTGCATGGGCTCAGGCTGCAGTGTGAGTGGCTGTGGGGACTGTCTTAGTTCTTTTTCTGTTGCTGTGATGACACTCTCTGATGATCAGCTCAGGAAGGAAGGTTTATTTCCTCCCAGCTTTCCATCATACCGTGGAAATGACAGCCGCAGGAGCTCAAGGCAGTTGGTCACATTGTATTCAGAGTCAAGAGGCAAACAGAAATGAATGTTAGTGCTCAACTCATTTTTTTTCTATATTATGTGTCCAGGATCCCAGTCTGGGAGTGGTGCCATCCACAGTGGGCAGGTCTTCTGAACTCAGCCTAATGAGGACAATCCCCCATAGGCAGGTCCATCTTCCAGGGGCTTCTAGATCTCATCAAGCTGACAGTTGAAATGAATCACCACAGGGTCATGTTTTGCAAGTGGAAATTTTAAAGACCCTCTAAATGATACCTCCTCTTCTTCCTCCGACGTATGATGCTGATGATGCCTAGTGACATCTGCCTCTCAAAGGACTCAGACTGATCTAAGGGAGTGATGTGGCTCTGCTTAGCAGAGGCTCATTTATACTTTAGTAAGTAGAATAGAGAAGGAGGGTTGTTGGAAGACTGACAGTCACCCAGCTGCTATCTCTGTTTCAACAACACTTATTACTCCTTTGCCTCTTCCTTTACTTTTGTTGAGTATTTGTTCTCCCTAAAACTTAGCAACTTAAGGAAAAAATGATTTTTTAAAAAAGCACTCACATTATTTCTCATTCTCCATCTTCTACTCCTGTAGGTGTTTGTTGGACTCAACTAGATGACTGGGCTTGGGGTCTCTTGTAGCCTTTGCAGCCCAATGGTGATGGTGGTGTCCCCACTCACACACCTTCTTGGTGATGCTAGTGCTGGCCAGAAGCTTGTCTGGGATTTGAGCAGGATCCTACCCTGTGGTTTATGGGTCTTTGAACCATAACAGCTTAGTGAGAGCAAGCCTCAAGAGAATGGAAGCCAAAGTGTCCTTCTTCTCAAGGCCTGCTCCAGGGATACAACATAAGCTCAGAGGGGAAGAAGCAGACACACTCAAGTGAAGGAGACATTTCCCTGGGTCTGGATATGGGAAGGAAGATGGAAATAATTCTGCTCCTATTAGCTGAGCAATTTCTGGCCTGGTATATTGCCTGGACTGAGGAAGACCAACAGTATAGCAGTTGATGACGCCTTCTCTCTTTGCAGACCTGAAGGCTTCATCCATCCACTCATTCATTCCTTCATCCATTCAGTGAGTTTGCCATGTGTAGCTGGGGAATTTCTCTCCAGCTCCCGCTAAGTCCTGCCAGTCCTGGAGCCCACTTATAAAATAAACACATAGACTCTTACATTATTTAAACTGCTCGGCCATTAGCTCAGGCCTATCATTGTCTAGCTCTTACTCTTATATTTAGCCCATTTCTATTAATCTATACTTTGCCACGTGGCTCGTGGCTTATCGGTACCTTACATCTTCCTTGTCCTGGCGGCTGGTGGCTCCAGCCAATCTCTCCCTTCCCTTCCTGTTTCCTCAATTCTCCTCTCTGTTAGTCCCGCCTATACTTCCTGTCTGGCTATTGGCCAATCAGTGTTTATTTATACAGAGCGATATCCACAACAGCCATGGATACATGTTGGGATGGATAATTTTTATGTCAACTTGACATAAGCGTGGGTTATCTGGGAAGAAGGAACCTTAATTGAGAAAATGCCTCCATGGAACTGGTTTGTAGAAAAGTTGGTTGAGGGCATTTTCTTGACTGATGATGGATGCTGGAGCACCTAGCTCACAGTGACAGCGCCACCCCGATGGTGATCTGAGGAGCTATAAGAAAGCAGGCTGAGCAAGCAAACCAGTGAGCAGACTCCCCCATGGCTTCTGCCTCAGCTCCTGGCCCCATGTCCCTGCCCTGCTTGAGTTCCTGCCCCGACTTCCTTCAATGGTGGACTGTGATGTGGAAGCATAAGCTGGAAGAACTCTTTCTTCACCAAGTGCCTTTTGGTCATGGTATTTTATCCCAGAGATAGAAACCACAACTAAAACACAGGTGCTGTCCTCATGGGTGCGTGATTTAATAGAAAGCCGATTCGTGTGACTCTCAGCTGCTTGCGTGTTGTGTGAGAAGAAGGACATGCTGGCCGCCAGCAGGCATTGAAAACTGCCACACATCTGGGGCAGCAGCACCTGTCTTCAGAGCCTTCGGCAGGCTGGCCTGGAGGGGTTGGTTGGAAGGTTTGGTTGGGGTTCTGACTGGAGGAGATTTGCTGCAATATGCCGGCCTCCTTGGAAGCTGGTGGCTAGTGAATTCTTCCCAGTGGTCTCTCCTTCTCCCCCAAAAGAGGTCAACAGGCCTCCAGACTGTAGTTGCAGATGAGGACACTACAGCAATCAAGGTGGAGGTGATTTTCAGGCATGTGTCAGACTGTCTGTCCTTCATTCACTCACTTGCTCTTGCAGGCACTGGCCCCCAGGGTGACACTTTCTTCTCACTGAGCAGCACCAGGTAAGATGCACATGGGCCATTATCATCTCACAGCTCAGGAGAACCACAGGCTGCTGTCTCCCAGAGAGGAGGAGGAGAGGGTGAGTCCAGTCAGTGTGGAGGAAGGACCTCAGCAACGTCCACAGTGTAGACGGCGGGTGCCAGAGCTGGAAAATCAAGTGTGTAGATGACCTCATGCTGGGATGAGGCCTGGGAATCAGACATAGATGAACACATCTGGCTAGCCCCTTTTACGGCAGTTCCTTCCAGAGGTTGCCGTGTGCCAGGCAGGCTCCGAGTCCACTGTGCGTGTGGGAGGACCTCTCACCTGGCATACTGCTTAAGCTTGAGCCTGAGAGATCACATGTAAGGCTTTGGGTCAAAACTAGACTTCTCAGGACTAAAGCATGCCCCCAGACTATGGCTGGAGACAGAACTGGAGTGGGATCCAGGTTCAGGGCAGGCACCGTACACATACCCCGAGCCCAGGCAGGAATCGGAAGTTGTTGGGAAACACTTCTTGGCATTCCCAGTTGCTCCTCCTCAGGAGGTCCATGTCTTTCCCTTGAGCGTAGCCTATACAGCAGGTCCTGGGGGCGTACTCACCATCTCCTCCCTCCACCCTTAGTCTTCTGCACACCTGCTGCCCCTCAGTTCCGACGTTGACTCTTGACTCTCCCTCTTTCACTCTCCCTCGACTTCCCTGTGCCAACTGAAGCCACAATGCCCTACTGGTTTATTTGTTCATTTGCTCCTTAGCTCACGGCATCCTGACCACTGTGCCCCTCCACTGTGTGGTCCTTACCAGTCCTCACCTCGCGTGGGCCTGCACAGCATTTGGAAAGACCTTGCTGCTTGTCTGTCCAGTGTTAACTTTCTGGTCCTAACCAATAGACAACACCATGTCCTATGAGAGACAGATGTCTCCAGCTCCCCTAGAGGCTAAGTTTCTAGTGATACTGGCTCTTCCACCCATGTCCTGGGGAGAAGGAGGCAGCACTGGGTTCCCGATAAATACCACTACATGCCAGTTGAGTCCTAGCTGACCAGGAGCTTCAGCCCAAAGGGCCTGATGCTGCAACCCATGGTCCCTGGGATGGCATTCCCCCAACCATGTGGCGCCATCACAGAGGGTGATAGAAACCTATTAAGGCTTGTGTTGTGGGATAATCTTTTTGTACACTCTAAAGATGTGTCTCTGCCTAAGGTGCCTTCTGATTGGCTTAATAAAAAGCTGAATAGCCAACAGTTAGGCAGGAGAGGATGGGCAGGACTTCCGGGCAGAGACACATCTTCACAGTGTACAATAAGATTATCCCACAACAGTCTTGCCTCCTCCATTTGTGACCACTAAGGACTATGTGAGCTAAGGTACAGTTCCAAAGCAGGCTAGGTTCTGGATGCTTAGACTGTGAAATCCAAATTTCATTTTTTTTCCCCAGGGTGCAGAAAAGGCTGTTCTTTCCCAGTCCACTGAGAAAGCCACAAAAAAAAAAAAAGTTTCCAAAACACTTATCTTGGCCAGAGCTCGAGTATCCAGACAACTACCTCACCAAGATCCAGAGCCCATATTAAGTGAAAGGAGGAGGTTGCATACTTTGGGCTGCTGGCTCATGGAGCTGGCCTAGGTGCTGACTCATTCCTGACTCCCCATACGAGTTCTCTATCCTAGTGTACTGCCATCTTCCAGCCCTCCGCCCTAGAGACCAACTCGGAGTTGAGGAATCAAAGTCCTGAGTGGTTCCATGTGTGTTCAGCCATAGCAGGGGCAACCTAGAAGCCCTGGGAGACTATTCTTTACCATTGTTGCTAAATATTGGCTTCGCAAGGAGACAGGAGGCTAGTCTGGACCTTCCCAGGTACCACCTGATCCCCGGCACGGCACACAATGTTCACATGCCTCCACTGCAGGATCCGATATGGCTCCACAGTGCTTAGGCAATGTTCTTTGACCCCTCAGCTCTTTCAAGTCTTCCTCGTTCCTACCTCTCAGGACCAATCCATGAAAATTCCTCTTGGGATACTAACTGCAACTGGATTGAAATACCAATTTTGTGGAGGTAGTCTGGAGCCTTCCCACCAAAACTCAAAGCCTTTTTATTCTTGCTTTATGTCTTTTAATAAGTTTTTATAATTTCCTTCACTATTTATAGTTCTTGTTGTTTTTATTTCTAGAAGCACACTGTGGATGCAGAGAGATGCTGTGGATAATTGCATTTTACTTTGCATGCATGCGCTCACATTAATTCAAAGCATCTTTGGCTTTCTAATACTTAATGTCTTCAGCAAAGAAAATTATATCACTTTTTCTCGGGGTTTGCACTGATTACTTTTTACTGTGCTTTTAGAATCACCCAGATTATGTTAAACAAAAATTACAAAAAGCAGTCAGTTTTATATAATTTCTGGCTTTAGTTAAAATAATGCTGATACTTTGCCATTTAAAAATGATAGTAGTGATTTTCACTAAGAATCTTGTGATTAAGCATTTTTTTTTCCCTTCTATCTATACTTGGCTGGAAGATCTCATTAGGAATGGCAAGTCAGCATGCCAGATGTGCTCAGTGTCTTTTGATTATTGTTTTTAAAAAAAATTCCTCCATGCTGGGCAGTGGTGATGCACGCCTTTGATCCCAACATTCAGGAGGCAGAGCCCGAATATCTGAGTTTGAGGCCAGCCTGGTCTACAGAGTGAGTTCTAGGGCAGCCAGGGATATACAGAGAAACCCTGTCTTGAAAAAAACAACAACAAAAACTTCCCCCATAATGTATTAATACAAAATTACATATTTTGACAGACACCTAGGTCCTCAACACTCCTACTTAAAATTAGATAGATGATATAAAGATCATAAGTAGAGAGATGATGACAAGATGACCAGGTGACACATAGGTAGGTGATAGATATAATGATGGATACTAAATAGATGATATATAGATGTTAGCTACATAGATACATAAATAATATTAAAGATGTCCTGATACTATCTCATTAAAATATGAGTATTGAGATTATAAAATAAGGACAGGCAGTGGTGACACACATCTTTAATCTCAGCACTCAGGAGGCAGAGGCAGGAGCATCTCTGAGTTCGACGACAGCCTGGTCCAGGACGGCCAAGACTATACAGAGAAAGCCTGACCTGAAAAACAAAAAAAACAACAAAACAAAACAAAACAAAATTATAAAATGAGAAAATATGCATCTTTTCTATATAGCCCAGACAAAATAAGGGAACCTTGTAGCCTTCAAAGATTTTACAAATTCAAATTTAAATCCAGGCAGTCCTGGGCCTTTTGCACTAGCAGCCCCATCTTGTCCATGCATCTTTGGAGATCCACGTTTCCTCTTGTTTTCCTGGTCATCCCAGTTCTCACAGCAGCAGCTTCTCCTCCACCCACACCCACCTGCCCCACACCCGCCCGCCTCTTCTCCAGGCACACATGTCTGACTCAGCTTTGGGAATTATGCTTGTCCTCGATCTCATTAGTTTCATCACTGTATTGATATCTTTCCTCTGTTGCTTAAGGTTTAATTATCTTCTGGCTGTCTGTTGTTCTGATCTTGCTGTTTTGACCTGTCTGTCTGTCTGTTGTTCTCATCTTGCTGTTTTGACCTGTCTGGCTGTCTGTTGTTCTGACCTTGCTGTTTTGACCTGTCTGTCTGTCTGTTGTTCTGACCTTGCTGTTTTGACCTGGCCATCTGTTGTTCTGATCTTGCTGTTTTGACCTGTCTGTCTGTCGTTCTGACCTTGCTGTTTTGACCTGGCTGTCTGTTGTTCTGATCTTGCTGTTTTGACCTGGCTGTCGTCTGTTGTTCTGTGTGCTCCTTCCTGTTTTTGTGACTGGCAGTGTTCTCCACCCTCCCTAATGGTTGCCATAGTTTCTGTGGTCTTGGTACAGCAAGTATGTCTACTTTGGGTACACGGTGCAGCAGCTCTTCCCACAGTAGAATTTCCTCAATTCTGCCCCTGTCCTCTTGAGTATAATTTTTAAATTAATTTTTCCTTATCCCTCAATGAGATTTGGAACATGTGTGTTTCCTCCCTTCTCCTCTCCTATTCATAATTCTTGCCGTGATGTTGTGGGATTTATAGAAGTTCCCCTGTAGTTATTTTTCATGAGTTCTCAATGAGCAATCATATGACACATTCTCACACAGTCTTTGCATAGATAAACAACCTGAGCTCAGCCCAGGCACTGTGATGTGAGAGTCTCCTTTTGCAGTGATTTTCATGAAGGGCATCCAGTAGACAGTCGCTCAGAGCTCCTGCCTGACACTGCCTCTCTCCCACCTCAGTGGGACATTGGCCCAAATAGGATTGTGGACTTCTGGTCCTTGCTTGAAGTTGTTACTCCAACTTCCAACTGTTCAAAAAAAAAAAAAAAAAAAGACAGACCACTGCAGTGTTGCCATTTAGGACTAAGGTCAGCATGAGGACTTCTCTTTCCATCACAGAAACCTTGTTCTTTTTGCCTATAAATTTGTTCTCTCTCTCTCTCTCTCTCTCTCTCTCTCTCTCTCTCTCTCTCTGTCTCTCCATTTGTAGCAGAAAGAATATTGGTTCCACAGAAGACATTTTCTTCTAGATCTTCCAGGTCCTGTAAATGTGACTTTGTTGGAAAGTGGATCTTTGTAGATGGCAGGGCACTTAGGATCTCAAGATGATTGTGGCCATAGTATGGGCCTAGATCCAATGTCAAGAGTATTTAGGAGAAAGGGGGAAAGAATCGAGACACACAGGGTGTTCTATTTTCATCTCTATTACCGTGATAAATTACCCTGGTAAAAAGCCCCTTAGGGAAGAAGGGTCCATCGTGGCTCGTGATTCCAGGTTACAGTCTACCACAGCAGGAGGTCCGTCATGAGCAGAGAGAGTGAATGCACACGCGCCCTGCTCCCCTTCTCTGTTCTTAGACAGTCCCGGATGCAAGCTCAGGGAACGGTGCCACCCACATGGGTGGGCACTCCCACTTCAATTAATGCAATCAAGACAGTCTCCCACAGACGTACCCACAGGGCAGACAGATGCAGACAATCCTGCGTCGACGCTATCTTCCACGCTGATTCTAGACAGTGTCAAGTTACCAAGTAAAATTACCCATGGCAGCAGAGAAGCCTGTGAAGCGGGAGACAGAGGCAAAGATTGGACTATGGATGCAGGATGCATGAGATGGTGGGGCTAGGGTGGACAGAAAACAAGGCTGAGTGCCTTACTCATAAGACAATAGAAACTTCTAGGTGGAATAAAGACATACTAACAAGTACAGTCTTACAAAGAAATCTAACACAGTCGCTTAAATTTAATGCATTATTATAGCAATTAGAATGTCTCCATACAACAGAAGGAGCCAGCAAGAGTATTCAGATGACAGGTCTCTTGCAAAATAAATGTAAGACAGATGACAGAATGTTAATTTCTACAATCTACAAATTAAAAAACAACTTACCTGTCTTAGTGAGCGTTTCTATTGCTGCAACGAAACACCAGGACCAAAGAGTAAGTTGGGGAGGAAAGGGTTTATTAGGGTTACACTTCAGCATTGCTGTTCATCACTACAGGAAGTCAGGACAGGAACTCAAACAGGGCAGGATCTCAGAGGCAGGAGCTGATTCAGGGACCACAGAGGGGAGCTGCTTACTGGCTTGTTTCCCATGGCTTGCTTAGCCCACCTTTTTATAGAACCCAGGACCAGCAGCCCAGGAATGGCACCACCCACCATGGGCTGAGCCCTCCCCCATTGATCACTAAATGAGGAAATGCCTTACAGCTGTATCCCAAGGAGGCATTTCCTCAGCTGAGGCTCCTTCCTCTGATGACTCTAGTTTCTGTTAAGTTCACACACACACACACACACACACACACACACACACACACACACACAC
>CABHPR010140635.1:40035-75833 GCA_902168415.1 Peromyscus melanophrys | reverse complement strand
ACACACACACACACACACACACACACACACACACACACACACACACAAACAGCCAGTACAAATGGTGTGTAGTGTTTGAAGCCTCAAAGCCTGTCCCCAGTGACATATTTCCTCCAAGAAGGCCACTTCCCAACACCTCCCCCCCCAAACAGCATCATTAACTGGGGACAAAGTATTCACACACCAGAGACTATGGGGGACATTTCTCGTTCAAATCATTTCAGAATTTATAAACTGGGTTGCTGAAGTGAGAAGACTCATCTTAAATATGGGCAGTTCTATCCTACTGTGGGATCCTGGGCTAAAAAAAATGAGGAGAAAGTGAGCTGAGCACCACATTCATCTCTTCCATTCCTCAGTGCAGACATTGATGAGGTTGGCTGCCTCAAGCTCCTGCCTCCGTGCCTTCTGCACCATGACAGACCTTCACACTGCAAGGCCATGTAGATCCTTCCTTAAGTTTCTTTTGTCAAGAATTTGGTCTCAGTATTGAGATAAGTAGCTAACAAGGGAATGCCTATGAGTCAACAGTGTGGGACTTGACCGTGGGATAGACACAGGCAGAAGATTATGTGGTGGGGGCCTTTGTCTAAGTGAAAAGCTGGAATCCACACATGGTGGTACATGCTTGTAATCCCAGCACTTGGGAGGCCAAGGGAGAAAAACAGAGTTCAAGGCTAACCGGAAGTATATAGTGAGATCATGTAAACAAACAACAATAAAAGAGAAAAGATGGATACAGACAGGTTTAGAGGTAAATGACAACTATGATATATATATATATACACACATACATACATAAATACACACATATGAATATATACAATAGATTCATGTATTCTAATGCACACAAATACATATAGTAGTACCCATGTGTGCATGCATGTATGTAAGCTATGAGGTTTATATGATGGAAGAAAGAAAGGGTCATGTGGGAGTGAGATCAGATTGTTGTGGGCAGCAATTGGTAGAAGGAGAAATGAAGGTTGAATGATGATAACTGTGAATATCAGCCCACCCATGGAATATTTACCTCTGTTTGTCTGTGGATGTGTGAATGGTACCTGTGAGTTATACAGCCCATTCATGAGAATTTCCACCCCTGGGGCTGGAGAGAAGGCTCAGTGGTTAAGAACAGTTGCCGTTCTTGCAAAAGACCCAGGCTTAGTTTCCAGGACCCACACAGTGGCTCACAAATGCTCAGGCATGTACGTGCTGTTTTGTAGGGAAATCACTCATGTAGATAAAATAAAACAAATCTTAAGAAAATAAAAAGATTCTCCGTGCATGCCTCCCTGTGGATGTGCCTATGTGGTACCTATGGCGCCTATGGCTATGCAGCCCATTCATGAGAATCCCCACTGGCCCCTGTCTGGGGCTGTGCCACTCTAGCAAAGGCTACTCAATGTGCTAATGGCGGCTGCCCACGGAAAGTGGGGGTCCAGAACCAGGGCTAATACTCTGTAATGTTCCGAGTCTTTACAATGGCTGAGCTGGGGGAAACAGAGTCTTTTTCACTGTGGGTGGAGAAAGGTGCTGTTTGGTGATTGCGTTCAGTCTGGCCGGAGTCCGCAGCAGAGCTGAGAGGGCTCTGTGACCCTGACCTCCTTTCTGTCCTGTCTCTCACAGTCCTGGACTGCTTACAGTTGACAGATGGGCAGGCCCTGTTCCTTCAGGACCCAGTGCCTCTACAACGGCTGGTCATTGAGAGAAATGGAAAACCTCGCCTTTCTCCCAGTGTGGCATGTGGGCATGTACATATAACTGTGTGAGGAACACACTCACATGTGTGTGCAAATGTGCACACTCATATTACCCTTCCAGTCACACACACACATCATGCATTTCTGCACCTTCACAGAGTACACATATAGATGTGCACACAGGTAGAGCTCCGTTGTTTCCATTTTCTGCATTTCTCCCCAAATGTCACCTCTACAAATGCCCCCAGCTTCTCTGGAAGGATAAGGTCTACTTTCTGGTGGCCTGTAGTTCCCAGGTCACACTACCGTCGCAGTATTGGCCCATAGTCATATGTGATATGGGAGGGCCTTTGCAGAAAGCCACGATATTTCTATACCTGCAGCCAGCATAGCAGTGTCCATAGTGTGAGGTTAATGGTTAAAGCAATGATGGAAAAACATAAGTGAAATATTGACTGCCTGAAGTCCCTCAGAGAAGCTGGACACTGTGAACAGGACCCACATCTTTGATTCCCTGGCTCTTGCTGGCCATCTCACCATGGTTTACTTTCTGTCATAAAACAGTAAGAGAAGCCATGGAGACCCAGTTCTGAGACACTTCCAGATACAGACCCTCTCCAAAGACCAACAGTCTAGAATCTTTGAGTTCAGCTGCTTAAGCCTCATGTTCAGCAAACTCATCTGCAAAATGAAGTTATAATAGAATCCACTGAATACTAACATCCTCCATGGATGTCAGCTATCATCATCATATTCACTATCACCACCATCACCACCATCACCATCACCATCATCACCATCACCATCATCATGACCATCATCATCTCCATCATCACCATCATCATCATCACCATCATCACTATCATTACCATCATCACCACCATCACCATGACCATCACCATTACCATCATCATCATCATCACCATCATCACCATCATCATCACCATCATTACCATCATCATCACCACCATCACCGTCATCACCATCATCATCACCATCATCATCACAACCCACATTATCACATCATCACCATCTCCATCATCGTCAGCAGCATCCTCACCATGTGATCATCAGCACATCAATAGCACCTTATATTCATCTTCATCTCTTGTATATTATTAAAAGGACCAGCCTTAATAATGTACTTCCCAGGGGCCCAGAAGAGAAACTACGAATGGTGAGAATTATTTTTGGGAAATGAATCTAAGTACACCAAGCTCTTTGTCTGTCTACTTTATTCCTCTGGGATAAGATCCTATCTACACAGCTTCAGTTCTGTTCTTGTGCCTAGCTCCTTTCTTGGCTGATTTCTCTCTATAATTATCTACTGTTCCCTCTAAGTTCTACCTTAATTCTCTCATCTTAGTTCCGCCCCATCTAGGTTCTCATCCATCTAGTTCTTTCCCATCTTAGCTCCTCTCCCATCTCCTTCTTTTTCATCTTGTTCTTCCCCATCTGGCTCTTGCTCATCTTCCATCTCGTTCCTTCTAGTACTCTCTTCAATCTAGTTCTTCCCCATCTCAGTTTGTTCCTCTCCAGTTCTTACCCATCTAGTTCTTCCATTCTCTTTTCTCTTCTCCATCTCATCGTTCTCCAAAAATAAAACTGCATTTTTATCCCTTTGACCCTTATCTCTCCAAACTATCTCTGCTCCTACCCCTCCTCTGTTTCTGGCGAGTGTGCTCAGTCACTAGGCAACTTGGCTAGGCAACTTCCATCACAGCTGGATGTACCTATAAGTTGGAATCCTTTAGTTCTCAGTAAATTGTTAAGGGTAGATTTAAAACTAGAGATAAGACTTTGGAAAGGAGACGTTAAGCTTAATTAGTACATCTGCCAGGCCTTCTCAAACAGGTAGTCTGGACACTTAAGTCTGTTCTTAGGGTGTACAGAGGTATCTCTGAAAAGGTACTTTTCCTCCATCTGGGGATGGACCTGGCCAGATGCTGCCAATGATGATAATTACAGGGAGGCTTGAACTGGAGTTCTGGCTGTGCATAGCCCTCAGCACAGAATGTTATTTAAATATTCCATTAGTAGAGGGGAAATGGTGCCCAATAAATGATGGAAAAGCTACAATAGCACATGAGAAATTCATAGTAGGAAATGGCTAATAATCAAAAGCCAATATTGCCAAGACACCTTGAGCCCCAACTTGACGTCTGGAAGGCACTTGGCTTTTTCCAGGTATTAGCTTGTCATAATCAGCTGGAATCCTACTTCATATATTTTTGTGGCTTGCAGCATTCATCGTCATCATTAACAGCAGCAGCTGTACCATCACTATCCTATGACATCAGCATCATTGGCTGCAGCATTTTCATCTTATCATCTTCATTATGTAATCATCATCATGATCATCATCAGGAGCAACATCAGTACCTTCATCATCCTAATATCTTCATCATCACATCATCTTCGTTATCATCATATTGCACCATCATCATCACTACCACCACCGTCATCACCATGGGAAACAGCAACTGTAGCTAGCATTCTTGTTGAGAAAGGATTCCTTGTGCCTGTGTGTACCAGCACTGGGAGGCAGAGTGAGGTTCATCTTATAACAGAACTGGTCAGTACGTGTGGTACCCTGTGTTCTCCATTGTGCTGTTCATTCACCTCCAAGCCACCACCCCACTGCTGAGCCATGCATCTGTCCGTCTCTGGGTCTAGCTTGTCACTGTGGGACATTCCTGCTGCCATGTCCATTCTGCCTCCTCTCCTGACGTCCCCCTACCGTCTATGCTGTTCATGAATCAGGACTGTGCCCAGCTCAGAGTCTTGCTGGTAGAGATGTGGTTTCTGGGTAAGTGATGACAAGTCCTGGCTTCCCTCATCAGGGATGGCAGGGAAGTTAGAGGGGCTCACAAGGAAGGCCGGGCATTGTGCCCGGCACAAGGGCTCTGGATTGGCTCAAGCTTCATCTTCTCGCCCAGTGCCCAGCACAGCGCTCTGCAAAAAGCACCTGGTTCAGGAGTATTTGTGCAATAAATTAGTGTCTTTGTCATTCCCCTTGCCTGATAAGATTGTGTTTATTTTTCTGGGTGGAAAACACAGAGAAGCATATAAGTGTGGAGTTGGAAGGGCACCAGAGCCCAGGTGCTTGCAACAGGCTGCATGGCAGGGCTGATCGAGTTTCTGAACAGGAGCTGCCAGCACAGAGGGCAGTGAGTAAGGTCCAAGCCTGTGATGGCTTGGGACAACAGGGACAGAGTGCCAGAGCAAGGCCATCATGTCAGGAAAAGGAGGTGGTTGTCAGGCTGGCTGTCATCAGACCAAACTGCTACTCCAGAGCTGGAGAAGAGTCCAGAATTCTCAGTGTGTGATTGGATGATGTTGCCAGGGATCAACACGAAAGCCAGGATGGGGTCATGAGTATTTGAAAAAAAAAAACTTTTTTATGTCTTTGCTGTTTTCACAAGGGAGAGGCAGATGTCTGGCAAGTGGAGAGAAGGGGTCACATTGTGGAGGGATTAAAAGAATAAACAAAGAGCCAAATAAGATCTTGGAGGAGGAGGGCCTGCTAGGCCCATGGGTGGTGACCAGCTGGGATTCAGGGAACCCTCTGAAGAGATGGCCCTGATGGTAAGGAGGATGGTCCCTCTGCAAGGCCAGGCAGAGCACACCCAGGCAGAGCACACATGGAAAGAAATGATGCATTCATATGTGCCCCAGCAAAGGTGAACCAGAACAGTGATGCTCCCTAGAAAATCCACTCACAAGGGGTGGGTGCTGTGATTCATTTACAGAGAATGAATCTCCAAAGAGAGAAATAAAAGTAGATTCTAGAATACCTGGGGTGGGGGGTGTTGTTTATGGACTGAGGGACATGAGGGGGTTGGCTGAAGGCATGGAGTTTCCTTTTGGAAGCAGTGAAATCTTCCAAAACTATCTGTGGCAGCATATTATCTGAACATATTTTTTAAAAAATAACTACAGAATTATACACTTCTGAAGGGCAGAGTGTGTGCTTGAGAGTTAACAGCTCAGAGCTGTTTGACAAAGGCTATTTCAAAAGCGCAAGCCTGGGTGTGGGAGACAGAAAAGGGAGGAGCAAGCTGCTGGATTGTGGCTGCAGGTTATGGGTGCAGGAGCCCATGGTTCAGCTCCAGAAGGGGCACAGCAGGAGGACCAGCCTGGGGGCACAGTTCAGGAAAGCAGATGCGAGGGACATCTGTGCTTCATTTGAAAGGGGATTGATTGGAGCAGATTTCCTTCTCACCCAGTGCCTTCTCCTGAGTTCTGGGGGACATGGTCCAGCTCTGGGCATCTGGGCAGGTTCATACTTTGAAAGCAGCAGCACATTGAAGAGCCAAAAGGGTACAGTTCAGCCTAGTGTGCCTACCTTGGGACAGCCACTCCGTCCTTTGCTCGGTGTTTTCACAGCACATCAGAGGTCACCAGCAGTGTAGGTTTTCCTTAGAAACGTTTGTGCTAAGGAAGCAGGAACAACAAATTTTACTGTAAAGCTGGTATGCCTGTCAAACCTTTCAAAAATGCTGACTGCTGATGAAATGGCCAGGCCAAGGTCACAGAGGCTCCTCCCTGGTGAGACACTTCCAGTAGAAGAAAGTGTTAACAGAAAAACAAACCCATAAAGAGGACACTTGAGGGAGCAGGCAGGGACTTCCCCCTGGTGTTTCCTAGTTCACAAGTGCTCCTGTGGTAGTGAGGGGCTGTCAGTCCCATGAAGATCTTTCCTTCTGGCAAAGCTGAGCCTGCTTCAGATCTGAGCTGCCTTCTCTCCCACCCCTTTTATGTTGAGGTAGTGATCAATAGGTGTACCCACACCCCACGGTGCCCAGAGAGCCTGGAACACAGCAAAGCCGACTCCCCAGGAACAGGAGATGGGCTCCTTTGAGGTTGGGCAGGTGATGCGTGCCCCAGTCTTGCTGTGGGCCATCTCCCAATGTGGTGTCAATAAAGACAGAAGTGAGATGTAAGAATTCTCTTCTGTAAACTGGGCAAGGCAGGGAGGTTTATGACCATTTAGGATTGCTAACCCACAGTCTGGATCAGCCTATTGATGAAGGACACCACAGATACGAAGCGGTGAAAGAGAACACACTGCTGACCACTCTACGTCTGTATCACACCCTCTTGCTGCCTCTGCTGGGCTCTTCGGCCTCCCCAAGACATCTCTCCTGTCTTCTTAGGAGGTCTATAAATGGCCAGTATAACCCAGGATGGAGACCCAAGACAGGAAGCCATAGATACATCGGAACAAGAACATCAGATACACAAAGGGTAGACCTGGGCAAAGGGAAAAACAAGACTTCTCGTCATGGAGCTGGCATTGGCAGGCTGGGGTAGGGAGCTTGGGAACGAGGATGCAGAGCGAAAAAGGTGTCAGGACACAGCCAGGTTGGCCCAGCAGCCAGCGTGGAAAGGATCACTCTCGGAAGACTGGAGCATCAAGGTTGGGTGCAGGCAGGCTTACATGGCTGAGAAATGGGTCTGAGTTTCCTGAGGCAGCTGGAAGCCTTGGATCTCTTCTTGGGTCTCAGGCATTGAGGTCAGAGAGAAGAAATTGAGCTTTGACTGCCTGGGGAGAATGAGGGAAACATCAGATATCTAGTGATGTCCTAATAACATGGGCCAGAGAAAACTGGTGTCCTTGGGGCCCAAATCCACGAGAGGCTGGAAGGGTGGTGTGCCCCTTGGCCTGGCATGGGGGAGGGAGGAGCCAGAGCCTGGTGCAGCTGCCATCTCTTGCAGGGAGTGGAAGGAGGGGAAAGAATGGCTCAAGGCTTGCTGGTGGCGGCACTGAGTGCCAGGAATGAGGCTAAGGGCTCTGGCCCCCGAGTCCCCTAGGTTCTTTTGCTCATTACCTCACTCTCAGGGGCTGCCAAGTGGGCCAGCAGACAGAGCCTTTCCATCAGCAGAAGGCCCACCCTCAATGTGGGCAGCACACTCTAATCTTCCTAGTATTCTGGACAGAACAAAAAGAGAAAAAACGTGAAGGTACTGTCTCTCTCTTAGAGCTTGGACACCCCTTTCATGCCCCGAGACACCAGGATGCCAGGCTCGATGGCTTCTGAGACTTATTCCCGGGCTTGTCAGCCTTCTTCCTGGTTCTACCCCTTTGGGTCTTGAACCAAACCACACTCCCAGCACCCCAAGGAATCCACCTTGCAGATGGCCTCTCCTGGCTCTTTAGCCTCCGTATAACACAAACCAATTCAATTAGTAAATCCTCTCTCAACCAGCTATCTGGACATCTATGTGTGTGTCTAGTATCTATGTATGGAACTATGAATCCATACCTGTGTATCTGTATATTAATATAGCTATTTATAATATGTATCTTCCTATAGATCCACTCCATTGGTTCTCTCTCTGACCAATATAGACCCTGTTTCCAAATATCACACTAGGTTTTATAGCTTCAACATATGACTCACAGGGACATAACTATCCAGTTCAAAACAGGGGCCACTTGAGGGAAATCCGGGGCCTTGCAGCTCTAACCCTCTCTGTCCTTTCTCATAGATGATACACTGCCTTTGGGAAGATTTAAGCACTGAACAAGCAAAGAACACCATGGACAGCAGAGAGCAGGTGCCCTGGGCCAGGAGTCTGTCCAGGACATTAGAATTTCTGGGCCTGAGATGGGACGACTTGCTCTTGTCAGGCTTTGGTTACAGTGATGAGAAAATTACAGATAAAACAGAAACAGACAAGATAAAAACCCCAGAAGAAATATGAGCAAAGGCCGCAAAGAGGCAATTTACAGAAGAGAGAGACTTCAAGAGTTTGGAAGCCTTTGGTAGTTAAAAAATTACAGATTTTAAAGTAATTACTTTACACTCACCTGTGGTAATCTGAATGTAATTGGCCCCCATAAGCTCATTGGAAGTGGCACTGTTAGGAGGTGTGGTTTTGTTGGAGTAGGTGTGGCCTTGTTGTAGGAAGTGTGTCACTGTGGGGGCGGGCTTTGAGTTCTCACATGCTCTAGATATGCCAAGTATCTCAGACCACTTCCTGTTGCCTCTGGTTCAAGATGTAGGACTCTCAGCTACTTCTCCAGCACCATGTCTGCCTGCATGCTGCCATGTCCCATCATAATGATAATGGATTGAACCTCTGAACTATAAGCTACCCAATTAAATGTTTTCCTTTTTAAGAGTTGCCATGGTCATGGTGTTTCTTCATAGCAATAGAATCCTTAACTAAGACAACATCTAAACTCTTACATGACACCCATGGGACTTGCAAACACTTAAAGAGGGTGATGCCACTTGCTGAGGAATAGAAGTTCTCAGTCCCCAAGGTGAGGAATGTTAACTGCCTTCTTTCTTCCTAGCAAGTCATCCACATTGATGGAAATTCACCTCCTCTCACCAAGGCAGGCAAGCCATCAGAATTCAGCTACCTGAGGACCTTACTCAGCTTGAGCTACACACTCCTTTTCCAGCAGACTGCTTAGCAACCTGAGACCTCCACCTGCATGGGAAGAGAAGGGGCTACCTTCTCTATGGAGCCCAGATGAAACCATTATGAGTTATTGTTATGGGATCATCTTTCTGTATATTGTGAATACGTGTTGCTCTCATTGGTTGATAAATAAAGCTGCTTTGGCCTATGGCAAGGTAGGATAGAGCCAGGTGGGAAATCGAAGCAAAGATACAGGAGAAGAAGGCTGGAGCCTGGGAGAGGCCAGCCAGTCACCCAAGGAGCAAGATGTCAGCATCCTGGTAACATCATGGCCATGTGGCAATACATACATGAATAGAAATGGGTTAATTTAAGTTATAAGAGCTAGTTAGTAATAAGCCTGAGTTATTGGCCAAATGGTTTATAGTTAATATTAAGCCTTTGTGTGATTATTTTTAAAAGCAGCTGTGGGACTGGATGAGACAGAGAAACCCCCATTTACAAGTCATAGATTCTGAACACGGAGCTTCAGGATTTGGTGTTTCTCCTGATGAGTTTTGGTCTTGCTTTGGTTTCATCTTTTTCTGTTATGCCATCCATTCTGTGTTTGGAGTGAGGATGTTTAATCTGTGTCACTTATGCTAAAAGTACTTAACTTGTTTTTTGATTGTACAGGTACTCACGGCTAAGAGATTGCCTTCAGTCTCAGAAGAGACTTTAGACTTTGAAATGGTGTTGAAATATTAAAGTCTATGGGGACATTTGAAGTTAGATTAAATGCCTTTTGCTTAATGAGATGTCCATGAACCTGTGGGGGGACAAGGGGTGAAAGGTATGGCTTAAAGTGACATGTTTAGGTATTAGGTTGACAAGGGGTGGAGATACATGATTAATACTGTCAGCCTGAAAAGATCTAGCGTCACTTAGAAGACAAAGCTCTGGGAACCCCAAAGAGGGTGTCTCATTTAGGTTAACGGAAGGTGGCACCATCCTCTGGGCTGATGTCCCAGACTGAACAAAAAGGAGAAAGTGAGCCGAGCACAAATATTCATCAGTGTTTGCTCCATCTTCGGATGCATGTGATAGGCTTGCTCGAGTTCCTGCTACCACAACTTCCCTTCCCTGATGAAATGTACTCTGAAACCACCCTTCTCTTACTTGATTTTGTCAGAGCAGTGAGATAAGTAATTAATACACTAACTCTTTTTCTCCCTTCCCATTGCATGCTCTTCTTGTACCCCTACCTCCTGCTGACTGCTGAGTGGGTACCCTGGTTCTTACCAGTCAAGGACTGGAATTTGTTACTCCCCAGAACTCCTGTATCTGCACTTGCTCTGGATGCCAGAGATGCCCCAGCTACTCAGCATGGCTGTCATGGTTTGGTGTCATCCAAGGCTGATGCAATCTCTCTGCTCCTGTCTATGGTCACTTGCAGATCCAAATACTACTCCAAGGATGCCTGTGACATCTACATCCATCTGAGGACATTTCCCCTCATTCTTCTGCAACTGAGGTTGGGTCCTTTGAGTGTACCCACTGTAAGTGAGGTGTGGGACTGTGAGATAACTCTATGAGTTAGAGCACTTGCTTCCAAGCCTGATCTGAGTTCCATCCTCAGGACTTCATAGTGGAGGGAGATGACTGACTCATGCAAGTTCTATTCTGGCCTCCACACATGCACTGTGGAACATCACATGCAATGAATATAATAATTTTTTTTTACAAGAGTATATCTTCTGTCCCTGCAGGTTTTCTACACATGAGCAACTCTAAGGTACAGGAATCCCTTAAGGTCCTAGCTAGCCTCTGTCCTCATGGCCTTCTCTGGAGTCAGTATCTATACTTCCTTCTTTCTGTGAGGATTGCTTTACTTGCTTGTGAGTCATTGATGATGTATTTGCATACCTAGACAGTAGATGCCCTCTTCAACCTCTGTTGGTGTTTTGAAATAGAAGGGTTTTCAGAACTCTGCAGTTGCTGTCAGTCAAGGAACTGGTCTTGGATCCTGGAATGGAAATCACTTCTCTTTGGGTGGTCCTTGAAGCAGATGCTAGCAGCCTGCAGCACTGATCATATGGGCATGATCATGGCGGATACCTGCCTAGGCTTGGTGGGCATGCCACTGCTGACCATCAGAGCTGCATCTTTCATGAGTGACAGGAAGGGCCATGCAGCCAGCGTTTGTTCCATCACCTTCAGGAACTCATGTGCATGGGGTTCTGCTCAGCTGGCTTTGTGGCCTCCTGAATTTGGACCCTGAGCCTTCCTTCTTTCGAATGCCATATTGTCACTCTCTCTAAACACTGACTGTCTGAAATCTTCACAAGGAGCCCATCTAGATATCACCCTGGCCACCAGCCAAGGCATTGCCTGATGCAATGTTTACAACATTCTAAGCACATAAGTTCCATCTACCCACCTCCACATCCAGGCTCATCCTGTCTCAAGAAAACAGAGAGCACTCTGAATGGAATAGGATTCTGAGTCCCATGGACACTTGAGGCTGAGCTCAGATGAGTGATCGATCTTTGGGATTTGGCTATAGTGCTTTTGAATTCACACTGGGTAGTGCTGTGGCCTAGTCTGTATCTCACAATCCTCCCACACGGACACCACAGGAGGTGGTGGTGAGCGGTATCCCAGGAACCAGGGTGCACTGTGCCAGCCTCTGACCTGCCATGGGATACACCTGTCAATCACAGGAGAGGTTATTTTACCTTGACCTGTTGTTAGACAGCCACAGAGCTGGTCTTTGGCACCCTATTATAAATGATCAGAGTCAGGCTTCTTAGCTTGTTCTGGAGTTATGAGGCTGCCATTTCTGGGACTTACCTATTTTTGGAGATTGAGTCAATCTCTCCCCACTTCTCATTTTCTGGTACAGCTTCTCAGTTGCGCTGAATTTTGGAAAATTCTCAAGGGTGACTCTGAGCCAATTTGGGTGCTCTTTAGGAGTCCTCATGTCTGGGCATCTCTGCCATTAGTACACTCTTCTGAGAAGTTAAGAGGCATCATAAAGCTTAGGGAAGACTTCTGGGGATTACGGGCATATACAGGGCTGAGGGGACTTTGGGGTTCACATTTGCTTGACTAGGAAGCTCCGTTTCCAGTTCCTTATTCACCTCTGCTTGGCTACAGATGTAGCAGGTGGCTCTGTGTGTTGATAGCCCATAGCTCACCTCTCCTTGTGCTTCCTTGAGATTATCTTTCCATACTTCTGGGCTGATGCCGGCCACTGCCTACCCCTGACTGGCCATGCTTCTGTCCCTCTGGCAGATGTCTCTCTTCTAAGTGCTTCTCAGCCCTGAGGTGCCCTTCCATACCTCCACACCTGCTAAGCCAACTCTGAAGCTGGGGAACGCTGATTATCGAAGCTGAGTCTCCCTTCCTGCATTGCTCCTTACCCTCATCTGCCAACTCTCTCCCTCATTGTGAGGTCTCTGCTCCCATCAGGCCAACCCAGCCCTGGGCATATAGAGGTTTTGTTTATTGTGTCTGCAGAGATCAGCAGGAGTTTGCACACTCACATAAGGCTCATCGCCTTCTCCACTACCTGTAGGTTTGGGAGAACACCATTCTTTAGCCTCCTGATTCAGAGTGTTCTTGGGAACCGCTGACCCTGAATTGCTGTTGTCAAAATCTTATCCAATTTTTTTTTTAAAACTGTTTCCTGACTGCCCTGCTGGATGTCAGCAATGCATGATGGTCCCAAGCACAGCCCAGACCAGAGAGCAGGTAGATGTTTGTGACTGTCTAGGCCTTTCAACAGGTGGTCCTAGGAACCTGAACATGGATTTCACCCACTCATTCAGGGGCAGATATGTCGGTTTTCTGTAGTAACACATAGAACATGAACATGGTAGTATAGAGAAGCACACATTTTTCATCACATAGGGCTGGAGATCAGAATCCTGAGGTCCAGGGTGAACAGAGCCTTCCACAGGCTCCAGGAACCTATCTGTTCTCTGCTGGTTCCTGCCCACATGCTGCCTGCATGATTGGTTCTGGCTTTTCTCTGTCTTCATATCTTCCTTGATTCTACTTTCCATCTTCTTATGACTCTGAGATAATAGAACGGTCCAGCATAAGGCACTATCTCAAAGTCCCAGATTTCATCAAACCCATAAACTTCCTTCACCAGCAAGGTGGGATGGCATCTATTAGGATACCCTCAGGAACACCAGACAGGTATATATGTCTTCAGGCCTTCACATTGACCTCCACACGTGACAGTCACAGTGTACAGGTTTGGCCCGCTCATTGCTACTGGTCTCAAGTGGAGTTTGTAAGATATCTTTTTGGATTGGTCCCTACCACTGAGTAATCTGATCCTTGGTCATCTGGAAGTGATACCTCTTCCTAAAATCTCTCATGGGTAAATAGAGCCCCTGGTTGGCAGTCTCCAGATGGGCCCTGAGTCACTGATGTGAGATCTCCAGCAGATTCCTCCATACCTCACATCTCACACTTGCGGGCCCTCAGCCCATCCTGAAGGTGCATGCGTCCGTCCTTTATTCAAGACCAGCCCTGGGGAAAGCAGGTCATTCCTCCCCCCCCCCCCCCAGTTCTTTATTCTCTGGAAGCACCAGCTCCTCGGGTATTTTAAGCCTCCCTGCCCCCGGGCACTCGACCACCTCTCTCCTCTTCATTTCTGTTTTCTCTTTGTCCCTTCACCCTTCTCTTTTTAAGAAAAAAAATTACAGAGAATATGCTGCTCTCCCTCCCTACTGGAGTGGGAAAAAAGAACCCACACAAATAAGAGGTTAGGGAGCTCTCAAGTGGGCAATTTGGGCCCATTTAGTATGAAGTCACTCATTTCTGGGTCCATACAGCCCACTCCCTGCCAGGGCTTCTTTATTTCCAAGGTCCCTGCTGGGCCCCACGTGAAATGCAGATACAGACCGAGTGACCCCAAAGCGGGATCAAACATCTTTTATTGATGCATCCCCTATTTCAGCCCACTGTTCACAAGGACTAGAAAGAAAGGGAGCTTGGGAAAGACATAAAGAAACAAGAAAGGAAATAAACATGATGTGGGTCCTAGATGGATATTTTTACCCTGGTCTTGCTTGTGTGGTTAATCTGAGTTTTGTTTGCGGTTGAGAATCCTGGGTCTTCTGTTTGGACCCAGGGCTGGAAGGCACCAGCGGGTTTGTCTGGCTGTGAAGCCTTGGCACCCAATGACAAATCAAATATCACCTCACCTGGATCCCCAAGCAGGGGTTCTCCAGCAGAAGTGCTGGTAATCATCTACCACAGGAGAGAATTGGCAATGCAGTGTTTTATTGTTTCACAGTTGACCCTGGTGTCTCTTTTGCCTTGGCCTGTAGGAAACCGACTAATTACCGTGGTCCATCAACAGCCCCAAGAATGCTTAGGCAGCCAGAGGCTGATGACCAACCACAAGGGGGCGGTGTCGGGCTTCTCAGATCTGCTCCCTGGGTGACTGTTTGCAGTTTCCTCCAGGTAAATTGTCCCCATGCCTTTCTGCCTAAACGCTTCAACAAGCCTTACTGAACCAGTCAATCACTCAAAAGATGCAGCAGAGCTGTGTGCCTGCTCAATTCTGGCAGGTAGGTGGGAAAACAATGAACACAGAGCTGCTCAGCCTCCGGCAAATCCTGTATGTGTCTTGGGCAGTGGTGATTTGTGCAGGGAGTCTTTTCCTCCCAGACTTTTAGAGGGTCAGTGTGTAAGTTCCAGAGCCAGGGTGCAGCAACAGGGAGGCGTGGCCCTCCAAACACAGCACCACCTCTCAGGGTTTGGGTACACGGTCCTGTGATCATTTCCTTTATGAAGAACATTGATCTTTTTAAGCCCCAACTCGTTTTGTTTTTTGTTCCTTTTCTTCCGATGTTGTAATTGTAACAAGATGATGCTCCCAGCCAGGAGGGGACTGGGCACACAATAGGCGGATGCGTCAGGGCTCAGGAGAATCTTCAGCATTGAGTGGCAGGCTTGAGGTCATCAGCCGGTAACTTGGCAAACATTTAATTACTTAGAGCAAACGAGATGGAGGAAAAACCAATCGACAGAGAAAAATGCTCTTTCGTAGCTGGGAACCAACTCCCCAAAGAGTCACCTGGTTTCCTAGAGAAATGTCGGATGTGTGTAGAGTGCCTCAGACCAACAGATATCCTAGTGGTCCTGCTTGCTCTTCTTCTTCCCATCAACAAGACATCCTGTTGCTGGACTTCACTCTTGGGAAACTAACTGGCTAACAGGTCCCAGCACTGCCATGTCTGGGGACTGGCCATGGATGCTGTCAAAGGGGTTGCCTCTTGTAACATGAATCTTAAAAGGTCTTATAAAAACCCCAGAGCCAGATATTGGGGTGAACGCTGAAAGATCAGAGAAACAGAACAAGCCACAAGCAACCTCACCTCGACAACTCCTCAGCCAATCCTGTTCCACGAATCTTCAGACTGAAATCTCTGAGTCCTCACTCCTGAGGGTCTCAGTTGAACTGCTGCTTAGCTCCTGTCTCCTCACACCTTATATACCATTCTCCATCCAGGCATGTCACTTCCAGGGATTAAAGATGTGTATGCTTTCCAAGCAAAGGCATGAGATCTCAAGTGTTGGGATTAAAGGCATGAGCCAACACATCTGGCTCTGTTCCCAGTGTGGCCTTGAACTCACAAAGTTACAGATGAATCTCTGCCTCCCAAATGCTAGGATTAAAAGTGTGTGCTACCGCTGCCTGACCTCTATGTTTACTATAGTGTCTGGCTTTGTCCTCTAATCTCTAGATAAGTTTATTAGGGTGCAGGATATATTGGGGTACACAATATATCACCACAGCCTCCAGCACCCTACCTCTCCCAGCACAGGCCTGTTTGGAGGATGGAGCTTGATAGACTCTTGGAGTGCAGGTGAGAGGCTGGCTGGTGGAGCACTAAGAGTGGACAGTGCTCTGGTGAGACAGTGATCTGCCCATCTCAGAGCAGGGAGGGGCTTTGCTCTGCAGGTGGAGACAGGATGTGGGCACGGGAGCAGGTTTCCATGCTGACAGCAATGCCTGGCGTGGGCTGACGGACCGAGGACGGTGGGAGGGGAAGCCGCGTGAAGACGCGGCAGGTGTGGAAGTGATGCAGCCACAAGAGTGTTCCACTTTCACTTATGTTGTTGTGACAGACATCAACACAGGGAGGAAAACGTTTGCCTTTAATTCCAAGTCACAGCCTACCGTTGCAGGAATCAAGGGAGGTCCTCAAGCAGCTGGTCACGTCACACCCTCAGCCGAGAGCGAAGAGGGAACAAATGCATCCTCAGCCATTCTCAGCCTGCTTTCTCTTCTCTCACACTGTTTGGGACTCTGCCTAGGGAACGGTGCTGCCCACAGTGGGCCGAGTCTTCTACATCAATTAACAATCAAGACAATCCCCCACGGACTAACCTGGGAGAGAGGATTCCCCTCAACACTGGGTGTCTACTTCTACCAATCCCCATCTTATTTTCCGAGACAGGGTCTCTACTTAAACCTGGAGCTCACCCCTCTGATTGGACTGGCTGGCCAGCAAGCCCTCAGAATCCTCCTCGTCCCTCCCTTCCAGCGGTGGAGTTTCAGCTGCATTGACACAGCTGGCCTTTTACGTGGTGCTGGGGATCTGAACGGGTGTCTTTATCCTACGGCAGCAGACTCGTTACCTACCACGCCACCTCCCCAGCCCTTAAATGTCTGGGTTTTTGTTGTTGTTTGTTTTTGTTAAGAGGGGTAAGGGGCATGTTGAGGATTCAGTTCAGGTCTCGTCTGTGCTAGGCAGAGTTTGCACTACTGATCCATGTTCCAAGCCAGTGTCTGTCGCTGGCGTTTACCAGCCTCCAGTGGCTCAGTCATCTTTGCAGTCCCAGGCTTGTAGACTCAACTTTTCAATGTCTGCTGGCTTCTCTGTGTGTCCACTTTTCAAACCTCACCTTGACTTGCTCTTGGAAAGACACCAGCCACTAGACTGTGGATCCAGCATACACCGAGCATGATCTCATCTCAAATTACTTAATGTGTCTGTAACGGTGAATCAGATATTAATTTACATGTTGTGAGAGTTAGGACTTGAATATGTCTTCCCAGGGACCACTATTTAGCTTATATAGATTTTCCATATACACACATGTACAACCTACATATTACACATGTAATTATGCATGCTTCATGTTCTAAGATTGCACCTACCTTTTAGCTGCATCCCATGTATGTATTAGCATGGATATCTTCATATTCTAAGATGTTATGACCAGAACCAGCAGGCTCTATTTCTGCTCCCAGCTCCTTTGTAGTGTGAATCCTAATTGGTCTTCACAGTAAAAACCTGGAGTCAAATATCAGGGTAAAAGCTGAAAGATCAGAGAAGCAGAGCAGCCAGCTACTAGAGTTCTTACGTCTACCAAATCCTCAGACCAAAATGGAGCTGAGCTCCTGTCTCCTCCTGCCTTATATTTCTCTCTCTGCCCAGCCATTTCACTCACTTCCTGTCTCCACCTCCCTAATGCTGGGATTAAAGGCATGAGCCTCCACTGTCTGGCTCTGTTTCTGTTTTAGACTGAATCAATCTCGTGTAGTCCAGGGTGGTCTTGAACTCCTGATCTTCCTGCTTCCTCCTCCCAAGTGCTAGGATTAAAGGTGTGTGCCACCACTGCCTGGCCTCTATGGTTAACTAGTGGCTGGTTCCATCCTCTGACCTCCAGGCTAGCTTTATTTGTCAGAACACTGTAGCTAGAGTTTTCCTGCCTGGCCCACGGTCAGGACAAATCTCTGCCACCCGCCAGTCCCACAGCTGCTCAGACCCAACCAAGTAAACACAGAGACTTATATTGTTTAAACTGTTTGGCTAATGGCTCAGGCTTCTAGCTATCTAGTTCTTACATCTTAAATTAATCCATTTCTATAAATCTATACCTTGCCACATGGCTTGTGGCTTACCGGCATCTTCACATGCTGTTTGTCATGGTGGCGGCTGGCAGTGTCTCTGGCTCAGCCTTCCACTTCCCAGAATTCTCTCCTCCTTGTCCCGTCTATATTTCTTCCTGCCTGACCACTGGCCAATCAGTGTTTTATTTATTGACCAATAAGCAACATGTTTGACATACAGACCATCCCACAGCAGAACACAAACAAAATATCACCACAGACCAGAGTCTGAATTTAACTTCCTATGTTGTAAATACTTCTGAACCCTGGGCTCCTGGGATTTATTCCCCTTGTCTCCTTTCCCCAGAAGAAGCCATCAGATTCTGCTTCTTTGGAAGCCTGTATGGGTCTGACCCAGGTCCTCTGCTTATATGTCATGGTTTAGTAGCTTGGTGTTCTTGTGGTACCCCAAACAGTGAGAGTAGGGGGTGTCTCTGACTCTTTTTGCCTGCTTTTGGGACCCTTTTCCTCCTACTGAGGGGATGTGACTGTTCTTTTTTCTTTTCTTTATTTTTTTGTTTTTTTGAGACAGGGTTTCTCTGTGTAGCTTTGGAGCCTTTCCTGGATCTCCCTCTGCAGCCCATGCTGGCTTCGAACTCACAGAGATCCGCCTGTCTGTGCCTCCCAAGTGCTGGGATTAAAGGTGTGCACCACCACCGCCCGGCGTGACTACTCTTACTGTAACTTGTTACGCCGTGTTTGGTGGATCTCTCTGAGAGACCTGCTCTTTTCTGAAGGGAAATGGCAAGAGTGGATCTTGGGGAGAGGAGGGAAGGGAAATTGTGGTCAGGATGTTGTGGTGATATTGTGTTCCCCAATATATTGTGAACACTAATAAACTTATCTGGGGTCAGAGGACAGAACAGCCACTAGATATAGAGGCCAAAAAATGTTGGCACACACACACACACACACACACACACACACACACACACACACACACACCTTTAATCCTAGCATTTTGGAGGCAGAGATTCATCTGGATCTCTGTGAGTTCAAAGCTACACCGGAACCAGCCAGGCATGGTGACACATGCCTTTAATCCCAGGAAGTGATGGCAGGAAGCAGAAAGGTATATAAATCATGAGGACCAGGAACTAGACTGGTTAAGCTTTTAGGCTTTTGAGCAGCAGTTCAGCTCAAAACTGATTCAATCTCAAAAATGAGATTCATTCTGGATGAGGACTCAGAGGCTTCCAGTCTGAGGAAACAGGATCAGCTGAGGAATTGGCAAGGTGAGGTTAGCTGTGGCTTGTTCTGCTTCTCTGTGTTCATCCCAATACCTGGCTCCAGGTTTGTTTTTATTAATAAGACCTTCTAAGATTCGTGCTACAGGATGTAATATATGAAAGAAAAATAAATAAAAAATAATGTGAAAAACAAAAAAAAGAAAGCCTCTCTGATGCAGAATTGAAATGAGTATAAGTTAGCTGGAAGTGGAGGCCTTAGCCGAGAGCAGATGAAATAATCAATAATAATGACCAGGTCCATTCCCAGTGACCTTTGAGGCTCTTCCAAGTGCTTTCATTTAATATCAACACTTTCTTTGTTTCCTGTGACAGAATAAACTTTGACAAACCCAGTTCCTATTCCTGACATCTGGATGTGGAGATGTCTGGTTCGTGGATGCCAAAATGTCCAGGGCTCCGGAGACAAGTGACAGAGGACACAAGACCCCCAGCAGGTGAGTTCCAAGGTCCCCGGAAGACTCTCTGTCACAGAAGGGGGGAAGAGGGACAGGAAGTCTGTGCTGTATTGGAAAGCCATGCTTTCTGAAAAAGCTGAAGTGCAGGAGCTAAAGCCAAAAGGAAGGTTCTGGAATGGGAACGAGCCAGAGGAACAACATACAGGGACATACATTATGAAAATACCACAATGAACCCGCTACTCTGTCTGCCAACTGGAAATACTACTGAAAAACACGGGAGCCATGTGTGCACCTGTGTATGGCATCGGATTTGGCCAAAGTAAGAACTACTAGTGGCGAATTGCTAATGCCTTTTGAAAGGGAGTATAGCTTTGGAAAGTTTTAGCTTGACCTGTCCCCTCAAGTTAGATTCAAACCTGACTTTTGTATTGACACAATGTAACGTTTTAGTGACAAGGGAAAGTAATTGACCACGTTTAAGTAAAATCAGATTAGGAAAATCAATTACACTTAACGTCTGTTCCTGTAAGACTGTGTGCTACTGTGACCACATCTCCCCCACTGCGCTGTGCGCAGAACTGAGAAACGGTGGGTTGTAGCAAACACAGGGAAAGAAAACAAAAATAAATGCTTATCATGGGAACGTCCACACACGATGCTTAGAATACTTGAGTTTGACACTCAAAATTATAGGAAGCAATACTCCGAAAAGCCATTTATAAGTGACCAGAAACAGGTTTTCAAAGTTATTCTTTACAGGAGGCAGCAAGGTGAAGGCCAGCCTGGGCTGCAGTCAGGCCGTCAGAGCTTTAACTGCGCTTGGTGAACAGTTTCTGTGTAGAACCTGCCTCAATCCTTCTTTTTTTCCTGCTACTCATAAGACATGGTTGCATACTCTGACGGGGAAGCAGACTTCTTTACACAGTACATCAAGGCACTCAAGGAAGCATCTAGAACATTCATCTGATGTCATTTTGCTGCACCCAAATGACACCGAACTCACTTGAAATTGCTGTGGGGATCCAGAGTCCATCCTTTTGCCTTAAGAAAACAACGTCCTTGGACACACACGGGGTTGCTGGCTACCACCTGTCCCTTCTCAGATACGATGTGGCTGGCTTGACTCTGGCGTGTATGGTAGTGCATGCTCAGCTTCTGCCCACCCCTCCACTCACTAGGGATCACTGTCAGTGCCTGCGGATCAGTGTCTCTGATGCCTCAGATAAGGACTGAAACTTGGAGGAAAGCACACAGCCTGGTTTCGACAGCCACCACAGGCACCCCCTTGGCTGCACCAAATCCATTTCACTATAAAGTCATAGGAGTCATGTACCAGGCAACGAGCTTCCTGCTTTGCATCGAGTGCAGTCATCAAGAATTCAAGAATAGATGCTCACACCAAGTTTTCAGTTTGGAAAGCATGAACCTGAGTGTCAGGGGCTCCCATTCCCCAGCATCTGTTCAGAGTGGTAACAAGGCAATACAGACTGTGTGACTCCACAGTGCATGCTCAGCAGATCCTAAAACCACGCTTCCAGAGCTTAAAAGAAAAAAAAAAAAAAAAACCAGCCTACTCTGAAATTTGTCAAGGATTGAAAAACCCTTCCGTTAAGGAGTTTAAAATAAAACCTGACTTGACTTATATACTAACGTAAAAGTGAGCTGAAGTGCCTTTTAAATAAGTCATGCTAAAGATATTTTAGAACTGCCCCTTCCAGACTTGCCGCTCCCTAACTCTTCGAGGCAGGGTCTCTGTAATTCAGGGCTGTTACATGCAATGTCTTGTGCCGAGCACAATATTTTAGTTATGTTAAGAAACCATACCAAGCTCTTTAGAAAACATGTCTGCACATCTTTACAATGAGAGTGCGGTTGGAAGAAAAAAAACAAAACAAAAAACCTCCCACCTCACACGGATGTGTGATTAGATTCGGTTCAGTTATATTTCATCGATTTGTAGGGAGCAGACCCAGGCATGCTTCAGAGTTTCCATTTAGCAAATCACAAGGAAGTCAAAGCCTGGAAAACCCGAGGGCATGACACAGCAGAAAGCTGCCCTGAAGCCTCTCAGAGGCTGACACAGCAGAAAGTCGCCCCTCACATCTCAGAGCCTGACACACAGGGAAACCCGAAGAAATCCCAACTACTGCCAGGCACAGAACACCAGGGGCGCAGCAGATGTTCCAGGCAGAGACATTTCATTTAATGATTTCAAAAGCTTGCTTTCCAAAAATCGTTATTTTCCCCAGGAGGGTGGGGTAGTTTTATACTCTCATACATACATCTGCCATTTCTGGGGGACAAACACATCCTTCATCTGCATTTTAGGGTTGCATGCATTTTGTCTTCTGAGGACCTCAGAATATGTTTGAAAAGAGTAATCACTAAAATGTCAGGGTGAATTATGGGGCTGGTTTAAAAGTTCACAGGAACCCATGACATTTAGCTAGCACCCCATTTCTGACATTGTCATGATGGCAATTCAGTCACATAGTGTTAAACCAAGCAGCAAGATTAGGGCAGCTCTGATCTCAGCCAATTTCATGTCACCACCAGCCATTGCCCAAGATCTAGTGCCACAGAGTGGCTGCAGGTCTACCAAGCAGGGCCATCCATGTCACCTCTGCAGGGGAAGTGGCAAAGGGCTCTCCCTCTCACTGTGCATGCCTCAGAGACCCAGAGACATTATGCTTGACCCCTGTCCTAGTTAGGGTGACTATGCGTGTGATGAAACGCCATAACCAAAAAGCAAGTTGGGGAGCAAAGGGTTGATTTAGCTTATGCTTCTGTATCACACTGTTCATCACTGAAGGACATCAGTACAGGAGCTCAAACAGGGCAGCAACCTCGAGGCCAGATGATGCTGAGGCCATGGAAGAGTGCTGCTTACTGGCTTGGTCCCCATGGCTTTGTTATGGAACCCACGACCACCAACCCAGGGATGGCATCACCCACGATGGACATGGCCCTCCTCCATCATTTACTAATTAAGAAAATGCCCTAAAGGCTTACCTGCAGCCAGATTTTTTATTAACTTTTTTATTTTACATACCAACCACAGTTTACCCTCCCTCCTCTCTTCTGGTTCCTTCCCCCATCTCTTTTCTTACCCCCTCCATCCACTCCTCAGAAAGGGGCAGGCCTCCCATGGGAGTTAACAAAGCACAGGACGTCAAGTTGAGGCAGGACCAAGCTCCTCTTCCCTGCATCAAGGCTGAGCGAGGCATTCCACCAAAGAGATTAGGTTCCAAAAATTCAGCTCATGCATCAGGGACAGATACTGATCCCACTGCTAGGGGCCCCACAAACAGACCAAGCTACACAACTGTCACCTTATGCAGAGGGTCTGGGTCATTCCCATGCAGGCTCCCTACCTGTAGGTCTAGAGTCCATGAGCTCCCATGAGCTCGGGTCTGTTGTCTCTATAGGTTTCCCCCTCATGATCTTGACACCCCTTGCATATATAATCCCTCCTCCCTCTCTTCAACTAGACTCCCGAAGTTCAGCCCAGTGCTTGGCTGTGGATCTCTGCATCTGCTCTCATCAGTTACTGGATGAAGGTTCTATGATGACAATTAGGGTAGTCACCAATTTGATTATAGGAGAAGGCCAGTTCAGGCACCCTCTCCACTATTGCTGGACATCTTAGCTGAGGTCTTCCTTGTGGATTCCTGAGAGTTTCCCTGGCACCAGGTTTCTCCCTAACCCCATAATGGCCCCTGTATCAAGATATCTCTTTCATTGCTCTCCCTCTCCAGCCATCTCTCAACTTGGCCATCCCAGTCCCTCATGTTCCCATCCCCCATCCCCTCCCCTTTAGCCCTCCCTCCACCCAGTGCCCCCAGTTTACCCAGAGGATCTCATCTATTTCCCCTTCCTAGGGTCATCCATGCATCCCTCTTAGGGTCCTCCTTGTTACCTAGCTTCTCTGGGGCTGTGGATTGTAGCCGGGTTATCATTTGCTTTACATCTACTATTCACTTATGAGTGAGTACATACCATGTTTGTCTTTCTGAGTCTGGGTTACCTCACTCAGGATGGTACTTTCTAGTTCCATCCATTTGCCTGCAAATTTCATGATGTCCTTGTTTTTTACAGCTGAGTAGTACTCCATTGGGTATATGTACCACATTTTCTTTATCCATTGTTTGGTTGAGGGACATCTAGGTTGTTTCCAGGTTCTGGCTACTATGAATAATGCTGCTATGAACATAGTTGAGCAAGTGTCCTTGTGGTATGATTGAGAATCCTTTTGGTATACACCTAATAATAGTATTGCTGTGTCTTGAGGTAGATTGATTCCTAATTTTCTGAGAAATCAACACATTGACTTCCAAAGTGGCCGTACAGTTTGCACTCCCACCAACAGTGGAGGAGTGTTCCCCTTACTCCATATCCTCTCCAACGTAAGCTGTTATCAGTGATTTTTACCATAGCCATTCTGACAGATACAAGATGGTATCTCAGAGTTGTTTTGATTTGCATTTCCCAGATGACTAAAGATGTTGAGCAATTCCTTAAATGTTTTTCAGTTATTTGAGATTCATCTGTTGAGAATTCTCTGTTTAGCTCTGTAGCCCATTTTTTAATTGGATTATTTGGTATTTTGATGTCTAGTTTCTTGAATTCTTTATATATTTTAGTGATCAGCCCTTTGTCAGATGTGGGGTTGGTGAAGATCTTTTCCCATTCTGTAGGCTGTTGTTTTGTCCTATTTACTGTGTCTTTTGCCTTACAGAAGCTTTTCAGTTTTGGGAAGTCCCAACAATTTATTAATTGTTGCTCTCAGTGTCTGTGCTTCTGGTGTTATATTTAGCAAATGGTCTCTTATGCCAATGTGTTCAAGGGTACTTCCTACTTTCTCTTCTGTCGGGTTCAGTATAATTGGATTTATGTTGAGGTCTTTGATCCACTTGGACTTGAGTTTTGTGCATGGCAATAGATATGGATTTGTTTGCAATCTTCTACTTGTGAACATCCAGTTATACCAGTGCTATTTGAAGATACTTTCTTTTTTCCACTGTACAATTTTTGCTTCTTTGTCAAAAATCAGGTGTTCATAGGTATGTGAATTAATGTCAGGGTCTTCAACTTGATTCCATTGGTCCACATGTCTGTTTTTATGCCAATACTAAGCTGTTTTTATTACTATAGCTCTATAGTAGAGCTTGAATTCAGGGATGGTGATACCTCTGGAAGTTTCTTTATTGTACAGGATTGTTGTAGCTATCCTGTTTTTTTTCTTTCCATATGATGTTGAGCGTTGTTTTTCTAAGGTTTGTGAAGAATCGTATTAGAATTTTGATGGGGATTGCATTGAATCTGTAGATCTGAAGCCAGGTCTTATGGAGACATTTTTTTTTTAAATTGAGTCTCCCTCTTCTCAGATGACTTTAGCTTGTGTCAAGTTGACATAAAACTCTCCAGCACAACTCCTCAGTCCATTTTGCTTTTATCTAGAGTACTACAGTCTTGACTACACTCTTGCTTCCTCTTGGATCTGCACTCTCTTTGAGAGCTCTGATTTCATCTCTTTGGCCAGCACACTTAGCTCCCCTGTTTGCTCAAGAAGTAAGCTAACCTTACTCATTACTTTCCCAAGTGTCAACACTTTCTGGCTTTTCTAGTTCATTGGCTACATGCTGTGGGTTCGATGGGTCCTAGGGTTTAATGATACTCAATACTGTGAGAGCCACAGGCTGAAAAACATAGTGAGACAGAACAGAATAAAACATAACAAACAAACAAACAAACAAACAAACAAACAAACAAATAAATGCAGGACTGCATTTACAAGCCCATCACTGCAGCTTCCCAAAGCTGTAGTAGTGGAAACTACCCATGTACCCACCACTTTAACATGGAATGCATTGCCCCAGATGTTTCCCAGACACCATGGAAGACTGGCGGCTGCACTGATCTAACGTTAGGAGAAAATATGTGCTTGTGTGTGCCCATGTGACCTGTCTTGTGGTCTCCTGAGGAGCACCGTGAAGTGGCAGGAAGCCACAGCAGGATGACCTTGGCTTTGACTCAGTTGATTTTGGCCAAGCCACCAATTGCCTGGCCTTGACTCTTCACCTGTAGAGTGCGTCAAAGAGATGCAGTGATTGCACTTACACAGTTGGTACACAAGCTCTTCTTCCTCACTAAGCTAGGCCCACCAACATTCCTCACGCTGTCAGAAGGGCTCTGCTGAAACACCGACACACAATTTCTACACACAGCACAGCTTCCCATGCCACGCTTGACAGTTGGGTTGGGCTGTGTCCTTCTGTGGGTATGCCGAGCACATGTCGGGCTGTAAAAGCCAACGATGGTGCTGACAGGAGGTGAGCTGGGTGGAGACCCAACTTGTTTACCAAAAATTATGATTAGTTCTTGGGATCAGGAGAGATGATATAGGTGCATGGCCTCCTTGTGATCATCAGGCTGAGCTATGCCCAGAGAGGCTCCTGGATATGTGACCTTTGTTGTGATTGGTAGAAGGAAAGCTGGATTGCAGTTTGGTGCTTTATAAAGGGTGTGCTGATGTTTAATAAACGAATTCCTGCTTGATTGTCTCCGGGTACCAGGAGGCTGGGTGATGGGCCAGTGGTGCACTACCCCCCCTCAGTCAAGGTCTGCTGCAGGTGGTGGGCCTAATTCTTCAGTGGGGTCAAGGGAACCCCACATCCTTCCTCTGAGATGAGGCCTATGAACAAAGTCCTTGAAGATGAGAAGAGCAGAGAGCTGTCAGCACCTGCTGTGGGGGCAGTGGGGATGTGGACCACAGCCTTGATGGGAATGGGCACAGCCTCTTCCATATCTACTGGAGACCGTATCTACTGGAGACCTTCTCTCTTTCACTCAGCCAAGGACAAACCTCACTTGCTCAATTAAAGTCTCCTGCTAAGGAAGTGTCTAGCTTTCACCAATAGCTAGAACTTGAGTGATGTGATTTGTGCTGGCTTCACCTGTTCCTAGGAGTTACCCTCATAGCTGTCTCTCAAACTCCCACTTGTGTGTGTGAGAGAACACTGATGCCATGGAGAGGCGGTGTGGCTGACTGATTTAATGCATGGGACTGGGTGTAAATTCAGGGATAGAATTACAGGGTAGTTTTGTTTTCATTACTATGCTTCTAATCATGTTCTGTTAACAGCCTATTACTGCACTTTAACTTGCCAAAGCTGTGAGATGAAGCTGTCGAGCTCACACACTAGTCTTTGGTCTCAAAGTGCTTCCCTTCCAACCTTCATGTCAATGTGACATGTGTCTAGTTAAGGGACTGCATCCAAGGAAAGCCAGGTTCAGGCAGGTGAATGGACCCAACTGTATGACTGACTGTATGGGGGTTTTTCCTCTGGCAACCCAGGATCTTTTTCACTGGTTTAGACTTGTTTCTCTAAAAGCAATGAGGTCCAATTTCAGTAGATGGCACAAACATGGGGACTGAAAAGTTAGGAGCTAAACCTTGGATCATAAAATGATGAACTTTCATGAATGACTCTTGCAGGAGTATCGTGTGCATAGCCAGGGTGGTGGGTACAGTGACAGAGGTCTCATGCAGGGCTTTCTAAGATGCCGGTGACTCTTCAGCTTCCACAGAGTTACTTGGTGGACCCCGTGAGGTGCCATCATGGGGTCTGCAGGCTGTGGTGGGTATCCAGGATGCTCTTCGGGGGAAGGGGTTTTGCACTGTGAGGAAGCTCAACTGTTTTTATTTTGGTTCTTGTGGCTTTGTGACCTCTGGCTTGATTTGACGCCCAGTTGGGCGGGGGAGATGGTGGGATAGGAGCGTCTTTGCCCATTGTCCAGTCACCTTCTTTTTGCCCGAAAGGGGATGAATTTGTTAGCTTTGTGGAAGTGAGATTCCAGGAACTGGCTGGGCCTGGAGTGAGCTTCCTTCTCACACTGGGCTCCATAACAGTCATGGCCTTAAGAGGGACACAGTAAGGCTCAAGCAGGACACAACAGTTGTGGTCAGCATGTAGTCGACATGGTGCATCTACACTGCCCTGCCATGACACAGACCATGGGGAAGGTGGCTTCTGGTTGATAGAGTCATAGCAATATTTGAATTTTAAATGATCTCCTACTGCCTTTAAAATTAGAAACTTTACCCATTTCAGTCTTTTAAAAAAATTTCACTAAAGGCTTCTTTTATTGTGTATGATATTATGCACTTGTGTGGAGTCTGGAGACGGATGTTTGGTGTCTGTCCTTGATTGCTGTTCATCTTATTGTTTTGCAACAGGGTCTCTCAGTGATCCCAGAGCCCAATGATTAATCAACTACGCCAGCTGGTTGATGAGCTTTGGGGATCTGCCTGTTTTACCCCCACTCCCTCCTAGGCCATAGTTATAGGCACATGCTACTGTGCATGGCTTTTAACATGGGCTCTGAGGGTCTGAATGCAGTTCTTCAAGCTTGCACAGCAGACACCTCACTCACTGAACCATCTCCTTACCTGGAAATGGCATTTAAAAAAAGCAAATAATTGATTGATGCCATAGATTTATACAAAAATGACACAAAAGCCATGCAAAATAAATTAAACTCCAGGTGCCAGAAAGAGTAAAGTTGAGTGTGATGCTTTCCCACACGGTGGTCATTGGGGTGGTACCAAGTCTCCTGGCTGCACTTCTGGAATAGCCCACCCTGGAACAAGGAAGGGACAGTTCTTCATTCAGCCAATAAACAAAACTCAGTGACCCAGCTTTGCATGCCCATCTTTTTCTCCTGAAAGCACTGGTTGGAAGAGGAGCTTGTCTAGAGATTGTCTCCCTTGGTATCTGAGGAACAGTTTGTTTCCTGAGTCTTCAAGATCCACAGCTGAAGAAACACTGTAACAACCGACAGCCACAGGAGACAGCCACAGGAGACGCCCACAGCTTACTGCCACCTAGTTTCTACTAATCATGGCTGCTTTGGAGGAACTTGAATAGGTAAGCTACTCTTAATATCTTGTCCTTTTAGCCCAGCAGCTGCTTCATGTATTTGGGGAGAGTAAGAAAGCGGTAAGAAGGCCGGGATGTAGCGGAGTTGGTAGAATGCTTGCCTAGTGTACACGCAGCTGTGTCCAAGCCCCGCCTCTGAATACACTGGGCAAGGGGACACATGTCTGTAATTCTAGCACTTGGGAGTTGGAGGCATGAAGATTAGGAGTTCAAGGCTAGTCTCACCTATATATCGAGATTGAGGCCAACAAGAATACATGAGACCTTGTCTCAAGAGAAAAACGTGGGATTGGACCAGGAGGTGAATGACTCTTCTCCCATCGAGAGAGTCCTGCCTCTAGGATCTAGGCCTGGAGGCACAACATGTGTCCAGGAACCCCCACCCATTACTGCCCCTGTTGCTGGCCAGCAGGGAAGACCCCTGCAGGCAGGCTTCCCCATCAATACCCCCATCAGACCCTGCAATCTACAAGAATTACTCCCTACCCCAAACCCACCCATCTCCCTGCAACCTCAGTGGCTTCCTGAGACACAGAATCTGCCAGCTCTGATTGGACAAAGAGTGGCCCCCTGAGACACAGACACAGCAAGCACAGATTGGACCAAGAACAGCTTGCTCAGACACAGGCACCTCTTGTGCCTATTGGAGGAAGAGATGGGTAGATGCCAGTGAAAAAATACAACAGCATAAAGAGCAATATGGCACCACCAGAACCGAGCAGTTCTACAACAGCAAGATCTGAACATCACAACGTAGAAGAAGCAGAAGAAAGCGACCTTAAAAATAACTTTATGAAGATGATAGAGACTTTTAAAGAGGAAATGAAAAATTCCCTTAAAGAAATTGAGGAAAAGACAAACAAAAAATGGAAGAAATCAATAAATCCCTTAAAGAAAGTCAAGAAAACCAAGAAAAGGCAATAAAACATGTAAAGGAAACAGTTCAAGACCTGAAAATTGAACTAGAAGCAATGAAGAAGACGCAAACTGAGGGAATGCTGGAAACAGAAAATCGGAGTAAACAAACAGGAACTACAGATGCAAGCATAACCAACAGAACACAGGAGATGGAAGAGAGAATCTCTGGCATGGAGGATACAATAGAGGAAATAGATTCATCAGTCAGTCAAAGAAAACACTAAAGCCAAAAAAGTCATAACACAAAATGTCCAGGAAATCTGAGACACCATGAAAAGGCAAAACTTAAGGATGATAAGGATAGAAGAAGGAGAAGAATATCAACACAAAGGCACAGAAAATATATTCAACAAAATCATAGAAGAAAACTTTCCCAACTTAAAGAAAGAAATACCTATGAAGATACAAAAAGCTTATAGAACACCAAATAGACTAGACCCCCCAAAAAGTTCCATTGCCACATAATAATTAAACCACTAAATATACAGAATAAAGAAAGAATATTATTAAGAGCAGTAAAGGAAAAAGTCCAAGTGACTTTTAAGGCAGACCCATCAGAATAACACCTGACTTCTCAATAGAGACTCTGAAAGCCAGAAGGTCCTGGACAGACATAATGCAGACACTAAGAGACAATGGATGCCCCAGACTACTATACCCACCAAAACTTTCACTCACCATAGATGGAATGCACAAGACAAAACCAGATTTAAACAATACCTATCCACAAATCTAGTCCTACAGAAAGCACTAGAGGGAAAACTCCAACCTAAGGAAGTTAGATGCACCCATGAAAACAAAGGCAATAGATAACCCCACAGCAGCAAATCCCAAAGAAGGGAAATACAAATGCCTATTACCACCAAAAGATAATAGGAATCAGCAATTACTGGTCATTAATATCCCTTTATATCAATGGACTCAATTTGCATATAAAAAGATATAGGCTAAAAGAATGGATATGAAAACAGGACCCATCCTTCTGCTGCATACAAGAAACACACCTCAACTTCAAAGACAGACACTACCTCAGAGTAAAAGGCTGGGAAAAGTCTTTCCAATCAAATGGTCTTAAGAAGCAAGCTGGTGTAGCTATCCTAATATCTAACAAAATAGATTTCAAACTAAAATCAATCAAAAGAGATCAGGAAGGACATTATATATTCATCACAGGAAAAATCCACCAAGATGAAGTCTCAATTCTGAACATTTAGGCCCCAAATACAAAGGCACCAACATATGTAAAAGAAATATTACTAAAGCTTAAATCACACATCAAACCCCACACACTAGTAGTAGGAGACTTCAACACTCCAGTGTCATCAATGGACAGGTCTGCCAGGCAGAAACTTAACAGAGAAATAAGGGATCTAACAGATGTTATAACTGAAATGGACTTAATAGATATCTACAGAACATTCCACCCTAACACAAAAGAATATACCTTCTTCTCAGCACCCCATGGAACCTTCTCTAAAATCTACCACATACTTGGTCACAAAGCAAATCTCAACAGACACAAAAAATTGGAATAATCTCCTGTATTCTATCAGACCACCGTGGCTTAAAGTTAGATTTCAACAACAACAAAAAGTATAGAAAGCCTGCAATCTCAGGGAAACTGAATAATGCTCAACTGAATCACCAATAAGTCAAGGAAGAAAGAAAGAAAGAAATTAAAGACTTGCTAGAATTTAATGAAAATGGATATACTACATATCCAAACTTATGGGACACCATGAAAGCAGTGCTAAGAGGAAAAGTCAAAGCATTAAATGCCCACATAAAGAAGTTGGAGAAATCTCACTCTAGTCACTTAACAGCACACCTGGAAGCTCTAGAACAAAAAGAAAAAACTCACCCAGGAGGAATAGATGACAGGAAATGATCAAATTGAGAGCTGAAATCAATAAAATAGAAACAGTGAGAACAATACAAAGAATCAATGAAACAAAGAGTTGGTTCTTTGAGGAAATCATCAAGATAGACAAGCTCTTATCCAGACTAACCAAAAGGCAGAGAGAGAGCATCCAAATTAACAAAATCAGAAATTAAAAGGGAGATATAACAACAGACAATGAGGAAATCCAGAGAATCATCAGATCATACTTCAAAAACCTGTACTCCACAAAATTGGAAAATCAAAAAGAAATGGACTATTTTCTGGATAGGTATCACATAACAAAATTAAATCAAGACAAGATAAACAATTTAAATAGACTTATAACACCTAAGGAAATAGAAATAGTCATTAAAATCTCCCAACCAAAAAAAGCCCAGGACCGGATGGTTTCAGTGCAGAATTCTACCAGGTTTTCAAAGAAGAGCTAATACCAATACTCTTCAAATTGTTCCACACAATAGAAACAGGAGGAACATTGCCAAACTCTTTTTATGAAGTTATAGTTACCCTGATACCCCAACCACACAAACATGCAACAAAGAAAGAGAATTACAGACCAATGTCCCTCATGAACATTGATGTAAAAATACTCAATAAAATGCGGGCAAACTGAATCCAAGCACACATCAAAAATTATCCACCATGACCAAGTAGGATTCATTTCAGTGATGCAAGGATGGTTCAACATACGAAAATCTGTCAATGTAATACACCATATAAACAAACTGAAAGAAAAAATCCACATGATCATTTCATTAGATACTGAAAAAGCTTTTGACAAAATCCAACACCCCTTCATGATAAATGTCTTGGAGAGATCAGGAATACAAGGAACATACCTAGACATAATAAAGGCAATTTACAGCAAGCCGACAGCCAATATCAAATTAAATGGAGAGAAACTCAAAGAGATTCAGAAACAAGACAAGGCTGTCCAATCTCCACATATTTATTCAATATAGCACTCAAAGTCATAGCTAGAGCTATAAGACAACAAAAGGAGATCAAGGGGATATAAATTGGAAAGGAAGAAGTCAAACTTTTGCTATTTGCAGATGATATGATAGTATACATAAGTGACCCCAAAAATTCTACCAGGGAACTCCTAAAGCTAATAAACACCTTCAGTAATGTGGCAGGATATAGGATTAACTAAAAAAAATCAGTAGCTCTCCCATATACAAGTGATAAAAGGGCTGAGAAAGAATTGGAGAAACATCACCCTTTACAATAGCCACAAATAATGTAAAATACCTTGGGGTAACTCTAACTAAGCAACTGAAAAACCTGTATGACAAGAACTTTAAGTCTCTGAAGAAAGAAATTGAAGAAGATATCAGAAAATGGAAAGGTCTTTCATGCTCATGGATAGGTAGGATTAACATAATAAAAATGGCAATCTTACCAAAAGCAATCTACAGATTCAACGCAATCCCCGTCAAAATCCCAACACAATTCTTCACAGACCTGGAAAGAAAAATACTCCAACTTCATATGGAAAAAAAAAATAGGATAGTCAAAACAATCCTGTACAATAAAGCAACCTCTGGAGGCATCACAATCCCTGACCTCAAACTCTACTATAGAGCTATAGTAATAATAACAGCTTGGCATTGACATAAAAACCAACATGTGGACCAATGGAATCGAATGGAAGACCCTGACATTAATCCGCACACCTATGAACACCTTATTTTTGACAAAGAAGCCAAAACTGTACAATGGGAAAAAAGAAAGTATCTTCAACAAATGGTGCTGGCATAACTGGATGTCAACAAGTAGAAGATTGTAAATAAGCCCATATCTATTGCCATGCACAAAACTCAACTCCAAGTGGATCAAAGATTTCAACATAAATCCAGTTACACTGAACCTGACAGAAGAGAAAGTAGGAAGCAGACTTGAATCCATTGGCCCAGGAGACCACTTGCTAAATATAACACCAGTAACACAGACACTGAGAGCAACAATTAATAAATGGGACCTCCTGAAACTGAGAAGCTTCTGTAAAGCAAAGGACACAGTTAATAAGACAAAACAACAGCCTACAGATCTTCACCAACCCCACATCTGACAGAGGGCTGATATCCAGAATATATAAAGAACTCAAGAAATTAGACATCAAAATACTGAACAATCCAGTTAAAAAATGGGCTACAGAGCTAAACAGAATTCTCAACAGGAGAATCTCAAATAACTGAAAGATATTTAAGAAACTGCTCAACTTCCTTAGTCATCAGAAAAATGCAAATCAAAATAACTCCGAGATACCATCTTACACTTAGTCAGAATGGCTAAGATTAAAAACACTGAAGACAGCTTATGTTGGAGAGGATGCAGAGCAAAGGGAATACTCCTCCACTGCTGGTGGGAGTGCAAACTTGTATAGCCACTTTGGAAACTGGTATGGCAGTTTCTCAGAAAATTGAGGATCAATCTACCTCAAGACCCAGCTATACCACTCTTGGGCATATACCCAAGGAATGCTCAATCATACCACAAGGGCACATGCTCAGCTATGTTCATAGCAGCATTGTTTGTAATAACCAGAACCTGGAAACAACCTAGATGCCCCTCAACTGAAGAATGGATAAAGAAAATGTGGCACATATACACAATGGAGTACTACTCAGCAGTAAAAAACAATGACATCATGAAATTTGCAGGCAAATGGATGAAACTAAAAAATATCCTGAGTGAGGTAACCCAGACTCAGAAGGACAAACATGGTATGTACTCACTCATAAGTGGATACTAGATGTAAAGCAAAGGATAACCAGACTATAACCCACAGCTCCAGAGAAGCTAGCTAACAAGGAGGACCCTAAGAGGGACGCATGGATTGCCCTGGGAAGGGGAAATAGATGAGATATCCATGAGCAAACTGGGTATGAGGGGGGCCAATGGAGTGTAGGGTATGGGGGATGAGAACATAAAGGAATGGAACGGTCAAGCTGGAACAGGGATGGAGTGGAAAGCAATGAAAGAGATACCATGATAGAGGGAGACATCATGGGGATGGGGAGAAACCGGGTACTAGGGAAGTTCCCAGGAATCCATAAGGATGACTCCAGGTTAGAATACTAGCAATAGTAGAGAGGGTGCCTGAACTGGCTTACCCCAGTAATCAGATGGGTGAATATCCTAACTGTCATCATAGAGCCTTCATCCAGTAACTGATGGAAGCAGATGCAGAGATCCATAGCCAAGCTCCAGTCTGAGCTCCAGGAGTCCAGTCGAAGAGAGAGAAGAGAGATTCTATGAGCAAGGAGTATCAAGATCATGATGGCAAAACTACAGAGACAACCAAATCAAACTAGTGGGAACTCACGAACTTTAGACTAACAGCTGTGGAGCTTCCATGGGATTAAACTAGGCTCTCTGTATAAGCAAGACAGTTGTGCAGCTTGGTCTGCTTAAGGGGCCCCCTGGCAGTAGGATCAGGATCCATTCCTGGTGCATGAGCTGGCTTTTTGGAGCCCATTACCTGTGGTGGGACACCTTGCCCAGCCTTGAGGCAGGGGGAGGGGCTTGGACCTGCCTCTACTGGATGTACCAGGCTCTGCTGACTCCCCATGGGAGGCCTTACCTTCTTGGGGTGGGGGAGTTGGAGGGGGAAGGCTGGAGGGGCAGGAGGAGGAAAGAAAGGGGGAATCTGTGATTGGTATGTAAAATGAATAAAACATTCCTTAATTTAAAAAAAGAAAAAGTGATAAGAAGCAAAGGGACGATACTGGGTATATTTGGTCGGCTCCCAGGCATACCGGGAAGAGCCAGTCTCTGGTCTTTGAGATGAGTTTTTCTGGGTCTCTAAGCATATTTGAGCAATGAGAAGCCCACATTGTCCAAGTAGTCAAGAAGCTGGCTCTCCCTTCATAGTTGGAAAACCAAAGTGGCAACATTTGAGCATGGCCAGTCCTACAGCCATGCTTTCTGGTAGGTTCCAGTCAGCTCCCTGGAACCATTTGAGTCAACCAGGTGTTTGCAAGACTGGCTTCCTAAGATATGCTTCCATCCCGTAAAATGTTGCCCCAACATGTGTTTTGGGATTGGAAGTGTGTGAAATAATAATAATACTTTAAATGCAGATGAAAAACTTCCAGCGGGGGTGGAGAGCTGGCTCAGTAGTTAAGAGCACTGACTGCTCTTCCAGAGGAACTGAGTTTGATTCTCAGCACCTACATGGTTGCTCATCACCATCTGTGAGTCAAGTTCCAGGGGACTGGATGCCTTCTATTGGTTTCTGAAGGTATCAGGCATGCACGTGGTGTACAGACATACATATAGACAAAACATCTATATACAGTAAAAAAGGCAGATAGACAGAGAAAGGAAGGAAGGGAGGAAGGGAGAAAGGAAGGAAGAAAGGAAGAAAGGAAGAAAGGGAGGAAGGGAG
>CABHPR010140635.1:15471-39935 GCA_902168415.1 Peromyscus melanophrys | reverse complement strand
GGAAGGGAGGAGGGGAGGGAGGAAGGGAGGGAGGAAGGGAGGAGGGGAGGGAGGAAGGGAGGAAGGAAGGGAGGAGGGGAGGGAGGAAGGGAGAAGGGGAGGGAGGAAGGAAGGGAGGAGGGGAGGGAGGGAGAAAAGGAGGGAAGGAGGAGGGGAGGAAGGAAGGAAGGAAGGAAAGAAGGAAGAGAGGGAGGAAGGAAGGAAGGGAGGGAGGAAAGAAGGAAGGGAGGAAGAAAAGAAGGAAGGAAGGGAGGGAGGGAGGAAGGAAGGGAGGGAGGAAAGAAGGAAGGGAGGAAGGAAGGGAGGGAGGGAGGAAGGAAGGGAGGGAGGGAGGAAGGAAGACTGGCTTCTAGCAGAAGGCTAGCTCACAATAATTGATCCTGGAGGCCAGGTATCAGGTATGCATGATTTTATTTAAAATGTGTCCAATAAGATTTTCCACTTGGAATGAACATTTTACCTTTTTCCGCATGTTATCATAAACATTATCTCCTCATTTCACGGAGTTCCTTAGAAAGGTCTAGGTAATTTAACAGAAGAGCAAAATGAAAGTGTGGTGAGATTAAATAACAGGAAGTTTACACCGCAGTAAGGGTGCTCTCGCCTCAACCTCAGGGACACACAAGTGACTGGTGGGTGAAGTCACAGACCGGGTCATGCAAGTCCTCCGTGTGTCACTTGGTGTCCTTTGGCAGTTCTGGTGTCTCCTGTCACTAGCACGGAAGACAAAGTGAGTCCGATGACCTCAGCGAACAGGCAATTGTCTTTTGGTGGCTGAGAGGAGATGGACACAGATGCACTGTTGTTGGAGCATTTTCTAATGTCTGAAGAGAATGTTCCCTCTGGCCCGTCTGCTGCTATGAGCCCCAGGGGCGTGCACCTTATGTCCTGAACCCCCCTGGTGACCGCAGCACCCCCTGCCTCTCATCCAATGGCACTGGTTGACCTGTGAACAGCAGCACAGCACAAGATAAGCAAGGGAGCACATTTTAATCAAGTGGGCTGTTGTAGTTTTAAAGTCAGCACTAGAACCCGGCAATGTTAAGGTTTGTGTTTTCATGAGCCAAAGGTCATAGCATGAATGAGGTCTAAATGTCATCACAGCAGACCACAGGCCACAGAAAGAAAGATATGTCTTCAAGTTATGCTGACCTGCCAGGAAGAGAAAGAGATACAGAGCACAGCGGAGCAGGGGCCAGCGGGGCCCAGTGGTGCGCGGTGCTCCTGACTTGGGAACAAGGCCTTGTACATGGAAATGAAGAGGGCGGGGCATTGAGATTCCCGCCGGCTGCTCCGAGCTGTCATGGAAAGAAGCTAAGGGCAATGGGACAGGTGGGCGGAGGGGCCGGGGGCTGGGAAACATCATCATCTCGACATTTGTTCTAAAGTGACTTAGAGACGGTCATTTATTATGGAAACACAATCCTGAACAGTTTGCTCTTTCTCTCCGTAAACACACCAGTTCATAAATAACTTAAGTGTGTCCTTTGAATTCGGGACACAGTTCTGGCTGGAGTAGAAAAGGGTAGACGATGCGCGGCGGTGGGAGGAGATGGCAGGGTGGAGTGTGGACGGGCTGCTCAAGCGTCGAGGGTGCGTGCGGGCATCAGCCGTCAGACACCGGCGGGGTGACCCAGCCGTATTTCTCGTGCGTCTTCACCAAACTCTTAAAGGTTGCTTCGGCTTCCTTGCGGCTGAAGGACTTTTTTGACTTGCCGGCTTTTCTGCAGATCCGACCCTGTGTGAGAAGGAGACACCAGGTTAGAGGCTCAGCAGTGGACTTTTCTCCTGATAGGTTTGTTGAAGGTACATATGGTGGTGGGCATTTCTGATGTCAGAACGGAGGCGACTTGGCACTCTCACGGAGCAGGTAGGGGGCTACAGCTTTCTTTGATAGAGAGCAAAAGGGAGAGCCAGAGACTGTAAACCTTTTGGGGGGTGCAGACACTTTTATTTTCCAAACCATAGCCTCAGCTTTATCCAAACTCGTTCAGTCTGTGAGGCTGGAAGGCAGCCTCCCTGCATCCCTGAGACACAGTTGAAGGATCCCTTAGGAGAAGAGCATCATTTCAGACGGAAGCCTTCTCACTGGAATGCTTCAAGTGTAACTTCTGGGTTTTCTTTGATAGCCATGGAAATAAATACATTTATATATAGATGAGTATATTATGTGTTCACAATGCAATTAAAAACTAAAATTTTAAGCCGGGCATTGGTGGCGCACGCCTTCCTTTAATCCCAGCACTCGGGAGGCAGAGGCAGGCGGATCTCTGTGAGTTCGAGGCGAGCCCGGGCTACCAAGTGAGCTCCAGGAAAGGCGCAAAGCTACACAGAGAAACCCTGTCTTGAAAAAAAAAAAAAAAAAAAAAAAACCTAAAATTTTAAATCCAAGCTTGGAAGCAATTGCTGAATTCCTGTCATTTCAAGCTTTATATAGCTTGGGAGGCAGGTGAGGGTCAGAGGTCAGAACCATCTCCTCAAAAAGACTGTGTGCGTTCTGATAGATTGCAGACCGGGTCATACAGTAGACCAGAGAACCTGTTCAACCTTAAGGTGGCTGAGAAGACTCAGGGAAGCTGGGTGTGTCCAACCATTTGGTAGGTGACAACATGTTCTCATCTACAAAGTTCACTCTGAAAAACCACATAATTGAGTAACAAAAGGGATGCAAAAACAGTCTCATAATATTTTCAGTAAGTTTATGCTTTCATGTTGGGTCAAATTCATAGCTATCCTTAGCCACATGCGGCCTGAAGGCAGAGGGGTGGACATGCCTGCTAGGCCATGAGAAATGAGAAAAGAGGTGTCACATCTGAAACAAAAATATATCTGAGAGCCTGTGGTTTGTCACTAGAAGTTGGGATGTCAGTGGGCCCTTACTGGATAGCCTGCTGTGGCTCTTAGTTATCTAGCCTCTTAAGGGACTACTCACCTGAGTTGTCGCCTTTGGCCTTGTGGACATGCTCACTCCTAACCAGGGTCATGCTTTCCTGGGGGTTAGTTTTCTCTTTGAGCAACCATGCACATGCTATACACAGATGGGGCCCAAACACCCTAAAAGACACAACTGCCTTCCATCAGCCGGCCACCTGCCTCCAGTTGCCTACTACTTCTTGGTAATCGAACAGGTTCTGTGTATTCCTGGGGTGCTGCACTGACGTCACAGTGTGACTGTGTGCATGTACTGGGCCCTGAACTGGAGTCAGGTCTCCATACTACACCACAGCCCTGCTGCACTACCCATGCACTGAGGGTGGCCTCTGCCCGGGCTGTGGGGCCAGACGCAGGAAGCTTGCTGCAACCCTAGCTCCCTCTGATAAACCAAGTGAGAGGTGCTGGACTGGCCAGGGTGCAGATCCTGGAAACCTGAGGATGGAAGAGCAGCTTGCATGTGCGAATTCAGAGCTTGTATTTGTAGTCCGATGGGCCCTTCCTAGTCACAAGGCAGAAATCCAGGCAGGGGTGTTTTCCACGTCCAGTGGCCCCATTTCCAATGGTGCTCTGGCTTACTGCTGTCTCCCTGCTATCCAGGACACCTGACACCCTTTATAAAGGCTTCCAGTCAGACCAAGTGAGCTTTCAGAGGGAGAAAGAGGACCTGAGGGGAGGGGAGGGAGCAGCTGCCTGATGACTGTAACGATGTCCCTAAGTTTCGCCAGGGTATGAGCTCCATGCTTAATTGTATACTTTGACACTTTTATGAAGGGTGGTTATACCCTATAACAGGGGCCACCAAGATCTAGAACTTGCACAGCCGTGGCTGTGGTCAAAGTCCAAAGCTTTGGCATCAGACATGGGGGAAAATGTTTGTGCAGGAAAGTTGGTTCATATATCCACGAGGGCAGACAATTTGAGATAATGTGAGTATTTTAACCATCTCTTTTATTCCTTTGTACGGCACTGATGACTGATGATCTGACTGAGAATCCTGAATAAAAGGACCCAGACAAACAGGCTTGCAGCAATTTTGGAATATTCAGTGGCTTTGTCACGAACATAAACTTGGCCTATTCTTTGTGAAAGTCCCAACTGTTACAAGACACAACCAACCAACCCCCAGTGGAACAAGTGGCCCTTTGTTGCCTTTTTCTCTTCCCGGGAGGATCATGAACATAGAAGAGTCCAGTGGGAAGTCAATTTGACGGCCGGAGAGAGGCTGCCAGAAGCCTGCCGCTCAGGGCCTGCTCTCCACCAAGCTAGCCAGTGAGAGGCTCCCAGCCCTGCGGTGAGCACACACGGCCTGCCCGCTTCAGATTGCTGGCCACTTCAGTATTACACAGGTCAACATTAGATTCCGAACACAGCATTTCTTTTCCCGGGTCTACCCGTGGCTGAGTGGTTTTCACTGGTGTGCCCTGCAGTGCCGCGAGACAGGGAGAGGAGACCCCCTCTCCCACATGTCCTGCGGCCACGGCTGAGTCTGTAAGGGAGTTTCCAGCTTGCATTAGCTGAGTGAGTGGTAAGACTCAACCCTGAATGTGGTTGGCAACATTCCAGGAACTGGGGTCCCAGACTGAGTGATAGGAGAAAGCCAGCCGAGCATCCAGCACTCAACTTTCCCTGCTTCTTCACAGAGTGCGGGATGGGATGCTGCCTCGCTTCACACTCCCGCTGGCGTGACTTCCCCGTGGTGGTAGACTGTACCCTAGATCTGCCAGCCCAGACAAACCCACCTTTCCTTAAGTTCTGTTTGTCAGAACTTTGGTAGCGGCAGCAAGAACAGTTAACCAAGCACTTATTATAGATTCATCGAGACAAGAAAAGGAACAGGAAACACTGAGAACTGTGAAGGAGATACAATAAAGGACTGTCTGTCTTATCCTCAGAGCAACCATCCTTCCGGTCTGTTTCCATATAACAACCAGAGTCTCATCTCAGATATTTCTTTTGAAGAACTCTCATTTCTTCTCAACTATCTTTACTTGCATTTCACGAGAGAAGACTTGGATGAGACACTCTTTGCCCTTCACTAGGAGAGCTTGGTGACATCCTCCAGAGTCTATGACAACATTCGTGGTGTGCTTTCTCTCTCTGGAGCTCCAGGTTGTTAAGGTGGTGCCAGGGAAACACAGTGTTTGCCTCTTCAGCCTTTAGGGGCTCAGCCGGACAGTGATGAAAAAGAGGGTTAATGAGAACACAGGAGCCAGACCTGCACCCAAGAAAAAAAAAAACCACTAGGTGTGCCTTTGGTTTGATCTTACTTTGCTGGAGACTTTAAAAAATATAGATGTGAGTGGGGCGGTGGCGGTGGTGCACGCCTTCAATCCCAGCACCTGGGAGGCAGAACCAGGCTGATCTCTGTGAGTTCGAGGCCAGCCTGGTCTACAGAGTGAGATCCAGGACAGGCACCAAAAACTACACAGAGAAACCCTGTCTCAAAAAAAAAAAAAAAGTGTGTGTGTGTGTGTGTGTGTGTGTGTGTGTGTGTGTGTGTGTGTGCACGTGCCTGTGCAGAAGCCAGAGGTCAAACTTGGATGTCATTTCTCAGGTACCACCCACCTCACATGTTGATATATATTTCTCACTTTATCTGGAACTCGCTGATGAGGCTGAGCTGGCTGGTGAGTCTGAGCCATCTTCCTGTCTTTGCTTCCCCGGTACTAGGATTATAAGCACACCCCACCATGCTTTTTCTACATGGCTTCTGGATGTCAGGCTCGGGGTCGTAGGCTCACACATTCAACACTTTCCCTACCAGGCTCTGGCTTTTGGAGGTGGGAGGGCAGCCATGTGATTAAACATGAAGACATTCCCACGCAGCCAACAGGCTAATAGGTGGGTCCAAAGACAGGTTCTCTAACTCTGCACAGTTCCCACTGTACCCACCTACACGCTGACCCTCAGTTGCCAGGGTTACCCTCAGTTGCCTTGTGGCCTCATTCATTCAGCGTGTTGGGCACTGGGTTAAAGAAGACAAAGTGATGCCACCTTTAGGAGCTTTGGGACCATCATCTGGACACGATGAGGGTGGAAGTGTGTTGTGACTTCGTTGGAGCTGCGACACTGGGGCTGGATGAATCTGCTGTGAGTTATTCTGTACCGAGTAGGTACAAGCATCAACCTGGCCTCATCCCACTAGGTGCTCCGTATGACAGTGTTCTTGACCAGACAATGTCAGATGTCCTGGAAGAACTTTCACTACCAACTGATATCTGCATTAGGGATAAGCAAAGGGGCCTGGGCCCATCCTTACTATTCATCAGATACATGTAGCCATGTTTCTGGACTGGGAGCAGTGCTGGCTGCTAGACTGAGTCAGATTCTAAATGTCTTCCAGCCCAGCTTAGGAAAAGGAGAAAGGAAGGAGAGAGCGCCGAGAAAAGGTGTGGGGCTGGAGAGATGGCTCAGCCGTTCAAGGCTAGACTCATAACCAAAAATATAGAGAAAAGGTGTGACGATGTCTGTGTCCCCAGAGATTTTTGTTGGTGGTGCTGGAATTAGCTTTGAAATGCAGCCCTAAGTAAAGGCTTGAAATAGACTGCTGTACTCTGGGAGCCACGGGCAGATGCTCCGTGGGCTTACATATGGAATTTTTAGGCTGCGTGGTGCACGCACGCACGCACACACGCAAGCACACATGTGTGTATGCTTACGCATGCGTACGCACACCAAGTGGGGGAGGAGTAGAATCAGCCGATTTGCTGGTAAGTCCTTATCCCAGCCCTCCCTCCACACAAGCACGCCAGGGCAAGTTACCAGCTCTCAGTTTTGTTGTCTGTAAAAGAATCATCACGCCGTATCAGAAGACACCGGGTTTCCAAAAAGATTCAAGTGCAAAGCGGTGGATGGGTTTTTACTGTCAAGTCACCGTGCCGTCCACGTTCTTTAAGATCACATCAGTTTGCCTCCTTTTGAAACAGTCCCAGAAACTCTGTCTTTTAAAGTGGAGATTATGACTTACGTTATTGGTTATAAAACTGCCTACAGGCAGACCGGATGCATCGTGTTATCTAATTTCTCAGACTTTTCGTGTCCATTGTAACTGTTTGACGTGAACTCCTCAGTTCTGTATTGCTCAATTCCATAGGTTTTTATCTATAAATAACCCTGTTTGGCGTTTGTGCTCCATTTGTCTGTGGGTTTTGAGTGTACATTAATGTTTCCAGATTCCTCCTGTAGAATTTCCGGGCTCCTGAACATTTTTTTTTTCTGAGCCCTAATTCCAGAGCTGAGCCTTCCTTTCAAACCCTTTAGAAGTGTAATTGCTGGTTTCAGGCATCCAGGAACCATGTGCTGCAGCACAGCTTCCAAGCCTGGGTAGCCCTTCCCCAGCCTTCCTCTCTGTCACACGACTCCCTGGGGAGACGCATAAACCTCGCTGGCTCCTGGCTTGAAGGAAAATGGGACACCGGTGCTTGGAAACTTGAAAGGAGGCCCACCGGGGGCAGACTTTCTTTTAAGGTTGGAAATTCAAAACAAATCCTCAGCAAAATCCATTTGTAAGTTTCTAAAGGGGCAGGCAAGATACAACACAGATAAGACGGCGTCAAAGAAACAGCAAAGGACACTTAAACCATAGGAAAGAGTCCTTTCAGGATGGGGTAAACCGAGGCATCAGATGGAAGGGCTTGGAGCACATGCAGCTGTTAGAATGACCTGAGTATGTGTGCATGCATGTGTGAGTGCACGTATGCCACTCATATACATGAGTATCTGTAAATGCACACGTGTGTGTGTGTGTGTGTGTGTGTGTGTGTGTGAATGTGCACAGGCACATAGCTTGTCATAGGCGAGTCTGTGCAAGTGGAACACCGTAGTGGTGGCTTTAAATCTGTGGGGACAAATATGTTCCCTGAAGGGATATGACCACTGCCTAGAGCCCAGCAGTGACCTCAAGGCCAGCTTCTTGCTGAACAGAGGGAACCCCAGGCTGCAAGGATCAGTCTGGAGGTCAGTCAGTTCTGTGTCCAGGCCCAGGCTTAGTCACCCTTTCCAACTGCAATCAACACTGAGGGTCAGGAGGACAGAGACCGAGGGGCCTGAGATGGTGGGAGCATGCCCTTGGTGCAAACGTACTGCTCCGGAATGCCAGTGGGGGTTGTCTGAAGTGAAAATCCCGGATTGCTGACTTCCCTCACGCCTCTGGAGGACAGTCTCAGACCCACAGTTACTGGTGAACAGCTGCTGTCTGGCTGTTTTCACATAGGCCATTTCATCAGATCCTCAGGACTGGTATGGAACCAGATATTCTATTCCTCGATTTCTAAAGGTCACAGAAGAGCCTGATCTGCTGAGACTAGAGGCCCTGTACCCCAGGAGACCTTGACAAGACCCAGGGAAGAGCATCATGGTCAGGGCCTCTGGAGGGGCCCAGGACACATCAGGGAGGGGGGCTTCTTGGGAAGGCTGGAGGAAGATTTACTGAGCATGATGGGGACCCGGAGCATTCTAGTGACCCCGTCACTGGTGATTCCTGTCAGCCTATCTGCTCAGTTCCAATCCCCAGCACCTGGGCTTCAGGTTTCTGTGTTCTCACATGGGGTTTCATCAAAAGGTTTCTGCTAAATGTGGCTCAGGATTCCTTTCATAGACACCCTGTACCAGATTCACTTAAACCCCTCTCTGGCATGGATGCTCCAGACGATTTGAAATCTGAAGCAGTTGATATCCAAAGCGTTTTGGGTAAGAATAGTCATATATTTTCAGAGGATGTAATTCTGCACTCAAAAGGGGCCTGTGGGTAGAGAATGGCCTCTCTCCATGTCCCAGTAGCATCTAATCCCAGTGGGATGCAGTGTGTCAGGCCCGGAAGAGCACAAGTTTAGACAGAACACTGTCTCAGGCTGTCTTTGGCATGAGTTTCCGGGGAGGTGGCTCAGTGGGCTTGGGGCTTAGGTCAGCTTAGCTACGGTCATGGTGCAGAGAAGAAGGGTGAAGGCCTGGCAGAGGCAACACTGTGTCAGTCCAACAAGACATATGTGGGCAGGACTTGGGGGGAGGGATCAGTGAGGACAGGATACCAGAGTAGCGTAAGGAGAAAGCAGGTTTCTGGGACTAGGTTGTAGCAGAAATCTTAAAGAGTCTTATTAATAAGAACGAACCTGAGGCTGGGTATTGGGGTGAACACTGGAAGATCAGAGAGACAGAACAAGCCACAGCTAACCTCATCTGGCCAACTTCTCAGCTGATCTTGTTTCCTCAGACTGGAAGCCTCTGTGTCCTCATATCCGAATGGCTCTCAGCTGAACTGTGCTCCAAAGCCTGAAAGCTTAACCAGCCAAATGCTTCTAGTTTCTGGTCCTTACGCCTTATATACCTTTCTGCTTTCTACCACCACTCCCTGGGATTAAAGGCTCGCTTTCTGGGATTAAAGGCGTGAGTCACCATGCTTGGCTATATCCTTGAAGACATGGATTTCTGCCTCTGGAATGCTAGGATTAAAGGCGTGTACTACCACTGCCCAACCTCTGTTTAATATTGTGGCTGTTCTGTCTCTGACCCCAGATAAGTTTATTAGTGTGCACAATATTTTGGGGAACACAATACCACCACACTAGGTGCTAAGTCTGTGCTAGCTGGGTTTGGGATGTACATCAGAACTCCAGGCTGAAGGGGTAGGGATAGTGGGCTTGGCTCTCACATCAAGGAATCTAAGCAATTTTTGTTAAGAGGGTGCACAGGACAGATGGGAGGGAGGGAAGGAGCCTGCTTCCACTCTCTCGTGGACCATAAGCCTCTCAGAAGTCACTCTAGCCTGGCCCCAGTGCTCTCCTTGTCCTGGGTGTCAATAACCACTATAGGGATGAACTTCTGTGGTCCACGGAGAGAGCAAGTGAGGACACACATGTGGCCCCAAATCACCCACAGTGCCAGCTCTTAAGGAGTCTTAAATGTGTGAAGGTGTTTGGATGTGAAATTCCCCCTACAAGCCCATGCATTTGGACACTTGTCCCCAGATTGGGGTGCTGTTTCAAGAGGCATTGGAATAGGTAGGAAGTGGGTTGAGCTGGAGGAAGTAGATGGTTGGGGGCAAGCCGCAAGGCTGTTCTGGATCAAGGTCTGTTTCTGCTGAGATGCTCCCTCCTCCATGGAGCCGCTCTGCCTGTCTTTCCCACCATGATGGACTTCATCCTCTCCATCCAAGAGCTAGAATCAATCCTTACACCCCCAAGTGGCTTCTGGTGTCAGGCATCTGATCACAGCGACGAGAAAAATTTAACCAATACAGATGGCTACTTGAGAACTCTCCGACTTTTATGTTTTAGTAGTTGCTGCTTTGGGGAAGAAATATGTTTCTTTAACAGAAAGTGCAGCTTATCCATAAAGGAGTCCCAAGTGGGCAGTCCAAAAGTCCCCAAGAACCGGTCAAGTAACTGTCGTCTGAAGAGTCTCCAGTGGCTGCTAGAGACATTGGGAAGGCAAATGCATGGGGCTTCCTACTCCTCAGTTGGCAAGCCTGGTGAAGGGAGCCTCCAGCTGAAATACTAAGTATAGGAAATAATGAACAAATGAGTGAATGAATGCAATGGGCAGATTAAGATTCCCGTGATGGGAGGATAATAGACCATTTTTGTAAGAATCTGACTCTTTGGTGCAAGGTAGGAGAAGAAGATCTCAATGCAAGCCACTCCACTCAAGAGGAAATGTTTCCTCACAGAGAAATCTTACAGAACAACAGATTGTTTAACCTAGTCCCAAATATTTCCCCAATTCTTAAGCCATTTATGGATTCAGGTACATTCTTAATTTTGTGAAACCTCTTGGAAGGAGAAACTATCGTTGGTTTTGTGTACATTTTGATGATGTTCACCGAGAAGCTTTTAAAGTGAAGGCACTTTAATTAACAATACCATAAAAATCCACCAGCCGCCGGCAATGCCAAAGGCATACTTCACAGAGTCTCACAAACACAGAACATCATTTTTCTCTCCAGCCTAAAGAAAGTTCTAGCAATTGTTGAGTCTGCATTGAAACAGATGGTATTTTGTTGGAAGAATCAAGCACAGAAAAAGCAACATTTCTGCTAAAAATGTGCGTGATATCAGATGATCATTTTAAAGTTGCTGTTTTGAGACTCACTAGCACACTTCTGCTTGAGCATTCAGGTCCTCGGAGTGGGGTCCAGTAGAGTTTATCCTGCCACAGTTGAGAGACAGCAAGACTTGAGTGATGGGAGACACGACCCGCCGTGTGCCGGACACGGTTCTCAGGCTGGGGCAGTCCTCACATGAGATATGCCGGGACACCCTAGCAGTTGGGCTCAGTGACCTTCTATACACGTGACGTAACCGAGACACAGAAAGATCAGTGAGGCGCTTAAAGTCACAAAACTCGGAACACCCCAGCCAGATTCTCACAAAGGAATCTTTGGCTGTGAAGTTAGGGTGACCCATAGAACAGAGGACAAGCAAGGCAGTGACCCCCATTCCCCACAAATTTCCTGTCTTGGCTTCTCCGTGACTCCTCCGTGACTATCCTGTTATTGATAACCCCCCTTTGAGTCTAGAACTCCAAGCCTGTGCCTCATTATTGCCACTATGCATCACTATGCGACCACCCTGCCTTGATTGACACTTCTGGCCTTCCCGTCTTCCCAGAGATTCGATCTGTTCACGTTACCTGCTCTAGCTTCCTTCCCGTTGCTGCGATAAAACACTGTTCAGAAGCAACCTAGGGGAGGAAATGGTTTATTTGGCTCACACTTCCAGGTCATACTCCATCACTGAGGGGAGTCAGGGCATGAACCCAAGCAAGAACTTGAAGCAGAAACCATGAGGAGGAACATTGCTGGCTAGCTTGTTCTTGGGCTCATGCTTAGCCAGCTCTTTTATAGGGGCCAGGACCGCTTGCCCAGGAAATGATGATGCCACAGTGGGCAGTACTCCGCTGCATCAATTCACAGTCAAGATGTGTCTCCACAGACCAGCCTGGTAGAGATATTTCCTCAGTGGAGACTTTTCAGGTGACTCTAGGCTGCACTGAGTTGGTAGTTAACACAGTTACGAGGGCAGTCCTATTCCAAGATAAGGAGTAATTGACATTGTTCTGAATCATTATTTTTGTGCTGTGCTAGGAATTGAACCTAGGGCCTCATACATGCTGGGCAAGCACTCTACAGCTGAGCTATATTTCTGTCCATGGGTTGATTGGTTGAGCTGCATGTATCTCAGTCTAGTACCCAAACTCAAACAAAGTGAGGAAGGACCCTGACTGATCTTCCTGCCTCCACATCCCTAGTGCTGGGACTACAGACATGCACTGCCACATTTGGCTTATGGATTCTGGAGTTGAGAACCCGGGCCTTGTGTGTGACAGGCAAGCACTCTACCAGCTGAGCAAGATTCCCAGTCCTCTTCATTTCTTTTAGATACTGCTTTACATGGGCCAGGTTGGGATACACAGCCAACCCTGTGCTTTTTCTTTTATAGTTCTCGATTCTGTATGGGCAGTTATGAAAATATCCTTACACGCCCACCTCATTTTCAGGGGTAGACCTACAGACTATGCTACACTGGTATCTGCACTAAATATCTTATGCCAGATCTTTGCCCCATGAGAGCGTATCACTGCTCTCAGCAACACTTCTGGTCCCCTAGTCAAAGATGACTCTGTCTGATGGCGACTTTCAAGGAACAATGATGCTTTCCCACCCAATTTGGCCTCTTGCTTCAGATCCTGGCCCGCTTTCTTCCCTACCTGCAGGTTTTAGGTCTCCGTTCTCCATCTCCTTGGGATACATTTAGAAAATAGAATCAAGCGTCCATCCCCCAGCACCACAGAGGTCTGCACCCATCCATTCTCACTCCTCTTCTGTTGGGGCTGGGGACAACTTGGCTCATTCCAGCCTGTGGCCACCCACCCTCGGCAAGCCCACGATGTCATGGATGTCTCCATCTGTTCTTGCAGTCCTTGTCCCACCCAGGGGCTTCCCTAGGGCGTCACATAAAAATGGATGGACCTACGGCTAGCCACACCGTGGAAGAGGTTACACCGTCTCTGTCTCCAGGGAGGACACATCCCCACGGGATATACACAGCTGAGCAGATGGTTTCCAGAGAGACACATGTGATCAAAGTTACTCACCCTTCACACTTCCACTGTCTGCTCTTTCCCTACAGAAAGCCGGACACTGACAAGGCTCACTCTTCCCCATGTAGGACTATGCTTGTCTGTGACCCCAGACTCTCCCCCTTTCAGCTGCCGTTGACTTGATCACTCTCCACCATCAAGCCATTGGAACATTTTTTTATTTCACAGCTCCTGCTATTTGGTTCCCTCAGCACAGGCGATAGGCAATGCCTTTGAAGAAAAACCCCTCCCAAATGAGGGAAACCAAGATGGTACTAGATAATGTGACAGCAGAGAGTGCCAGGGGATTGGTGTGCGCAAAGAGAGGGCAACCACGCTCTGATGTCTGCCCCTGCTCGCAGAACGTCGTGATTTGGAGGAAAATTGTTTGTTCTAGAAAAAAATGCACTAAGAAGGAGAACAGGACTTCTCAGGCAGCCAGGGCAGCCTGGAATTCACTCCGCAGATGGTTTTTAACCTTGAGGAGTGGGTCTGCCTTTGCACTTGCTGCGGCATTTCACGGCTGTGGTCTGTTCTGTCAGCAACAGGACTTGTAATGACAGAGAAAGTTCACATTGCATATCACAGCACCCGCGTTTGCAGATGGGGAAAGAGTTGTGGCATTAAACAAATAAAACTCACTTGAGATATGTTTTCTGGAAAATTCAAATGGGAAAATGTTATGATTTGGGCACACACCACATAAAGTACACACTACTCTTTTAGAATAATTGGTTCTTGGCATACAAACACAGAGACTATATGGACATTTATTTCATGTATTTTTACCAAATGTGTCCCTGAGGACAGGAAGTTGAATTTCAACCATTACACATTATCCACATACTTGTTGGGCAGAAGCCCACCAGGTATTGTGGCACAGTTTGTAGGGACAGAGCATGGTGTCCCAGGTGTGGCTTTTTCAGACAGCATCAGGTGAAGACTGAACTCATGTTGTGGGGAAGGGTTGAGCCTCGGGGAAGAACAGTGAAGGTTGGGAAGTCTCTACAGAGCCGCCCACACTCTATCAACAGTCCACTTGGTCCTTAGTTTACCACTGTTTAGGGACATGACATTTACAGCTTCAGTCTCCACCACTTATCCAAATGCCACTTCCATTCCATCCAGACACATCACCAGGTCACTCTGCTTGTCTCAGAGTGGACAGCTTTTAAGATCCAAATGATCGACTTTCTTCCCAAAGTGTCTCTTTTTAACGCCTCATGGTAAAAGAAGCTACAGCAACTTCCATGGAGCTGTTTCTCTAAAGTCTGCAATGTCACCCTGACGCCTGGTGGAGTACTCCATCTTCTGGGCAAGAGTGCATGCCTGGTGCAGCCATAGCTATCCTGGGTGAGGGACACAGGGCGGCTTCCGTAGGCATTCACCTCTGTCCCTCACAATGACAACAAGTTGCTACAGGTCTACTTTAGCATGGAGGACTGGTCTTCAGGGCGATTATGAAGAATTTTTGCCATGGCTGAATTCACAGTGGCCTTGCAGTATCTGCATCTACATCAGTATGACCCAGAGGAAATCATGGCCAGGGCTGAGTTCAGGTGGTGGGGTTTAGTGAGTCTAAGTAGGTATGTGAAGGTACACAGTCTGAGGCAACATTGTGGTTATTACTGCCTCTTTGGAAGGATGTGGGTGGCTGCATGGGTGTGGGCATGAGAGGTGGATCCACCTTGATGCCCTTGATGCCTCAGAAGAGCCTAAATTGTCAAAGATCTAGAAACTTCAGCATCAGTGCTGGCCACTGCTCTAAGGGCTTAGATGTGGCTACCTTAGGTAGACTCTGGTGGGAGTGGGGTTTGTAATTCTTGGAGTTGGTGGGGATCACTGGTTTACTTATTGATAGCAGGAGTGTCTAACAAGGACAAGTGAGGTGAGGATCACAAAGGCCAACTATGTTTTCCTGCTGAGAAAACTGTCATTAGCAAGTGGGCTGAAGGCAATACCATCCCCTAAAGGGATAGAAGAGTGTTGTCACAAACATGTTGTGGTTCACAGGTACTTCTGACCCTGCAGCCCTTTCTCCCAAACAAGCTGAGCTTAGGAGCACACTTGCCCAAGGCCTCTGCCCTTGGCCTTGAACCTCATGCCTAGACTACACTGGTCACCAGCCCATTTCCCTAATGAGCAAGCACAGAGGAGTCCTATCTGAGGCAGCAAGAATTCAGCCACTCTGTGACCCAGCGGGCAAGCTCCAAACACTGTCTTAAAACTGATGCTCCCCCTGTGGAAAATTGGACCTTTAGGCCCTGAGAAACTTTTAATGACCAAACTCCCTACAAGAAGCTGTAAGCATTGGCTACATTTGCCCCCAGAGCACCCTCTGGATTGTTTTGTGCAGTGTCTGCTAATGAGGTGCTAATGAGGTGGCAGGCTGTAGGTGCGGAAGCAAGCATCCACTCCTCAGGCAGGAGTGAAGACACCCCTCCCTGCTAGGACTCAGGCTGCAAGGAGGAGGGGGAGCCCCTGGAGGAGTCCCGATCCCTAGGATCCTGGCTGCTTCAGCAGACTGCTCACCCTGATTTCAAAGGCCCCAAAGGGCTCATTTTGAGTCATTTAAGTGGGTGCGATGCGCTTAACACAAGTCATCCCAATACACTTTACAGAATCACTCTATTTCCAAAAGCCTGCTCCATGGCAGGCCTGGCTGTGAAATCCAGCAGCCACCAGCAGAGGCTAAGCCCTGGAGGCCCGTGCACCTTCCTGTGGGAACCTCTAGGTTATCTGCCTGCTCTCCCCACGCCTTCAGGGCACGCATGTCCTGCACGGCTGTGGATTCCAGGCCCTAGCCTGCAATGACCGGAATATTCTATTTTACAGCCAGAACGCGAAGCTCCCTCCATCCCTCCCCAGCCTCCTCCAGTCACTCCTTCACCGCCACCCACGTCTCCTGCCTACTCCCCACTCTCGACTAACACGATGTCTTGCGCAATTCAGAGCCCTGAGTACAAAGAAAATACCAACCACACAGTGTGCTGCAACCAGCTGGAGGAGAAGAAAGGCTCCATATGACTTGAGGGCTGCACTAAGTCTTTCAAAACTCTCTCTAATCTGCTGGCGTTACACAGGTGCTCTGAGCAACTGGGGCTGGCTTCAGAGTAAATGAGACCCGACACTTTTTTATGTTGCCAATGAAACAGGGCAGAGATACGGCCCAAAAACAGCTTAGTGAGTGTTGCCAAAACAAGTTGGAGACCTCAGTCTAAAACATAGTGTTCTATTATCATAAAATAGACTTAAGATTGCAATCAAGCGAAGAAGCTGATTCTAAATTCCAGTTTCTAGTCTCTCTCTCTCTTTTTCTTTTTTTTTTTTTTGGGGGGGGGGTGTTTCAATACAGGATTTCTCTGTGTAGTTTTGGAGCCTGTCCTGGATCTCACTCTGTAGACCAGGCTGGCCTCAAACTCACAGAGATCCTCCTGCCTCTGCCTCCCAAGTGCTACTAGGATTCAAGGCGTGCGCCATTACTTCTTGGCTCTAGTCTCTTTTGAAAAGCTTAGAAATCAGGAACTGATTTTTTTCTCTGTCCTAATAAAGTGGAAAAGACATTCTCCATAAATAACTGGGATGGCTGCTAGTACTTCCAAGTCATTTCTGGGTTGTGCTCTGACTGCTCCTTAATTTGTACGAGTATGTGGCAGTATAGCCTTTGCTTTTTGAGCAAGAATTACATTAGTGAAAAGAATTCCACCTGATTTTATGAGCATCCCTGGAAACCTACGAACAATGCCTACTGTATATTCTGGCATGGTTTTGGAAAGCTTGTGCCAGACCCTGCTCTGAGCATGTGTATAAACTTCCCAGTCTTCATCCAGGTGAGAATTCCATAATCTCTCCTGGTGAGAGGAAACTGAGGCACAGTTTAAGGAGCACGAAGTCACACAGCCAGCTGTAGACTGTGCAACATTGGGTTGTAGAGTTTATGATTGTGTTCACTTCTCACTCCAAGTGAGCCTGACCACATCTGCACTCATTGCTCAAGTACTGAGTTCCACAAGCCCTGCACAGCTCTCTATGTCCGGCATCCGGTGAGTGCTCAGACAAGTTCATGGAGCAACACACAAGGACTGTTGTAGAATTCTCCCCCTATAACAGGGAGTGCAGCCCTTATACCACAGTTGGAAGGCTGGTGTACACATCGCCACTTCTCAATGTGCCCCACATGGTGTTTCACACGTGATAGCTGGGCTAACTTTAAGTAAGTTGTACTTTTGCAAATGAATGATTGGAGACTTGAGGGCAGATAATTTCTCTGTAATAGAGGGGCAGCACCATAAATCTTTCTCTAGTTCCAGAATCAGGGCTGGACTCCATAATGCTTGCACATTTACCAGAAATGTCAGCCCCTTGCGGACTCCTGGAATCCTTCAATGTCTCTTCAATGAGCCAGGACAAGCAGCCTCCCTGAGCTACAGAATAGCCGGCTCTCACCACGCCACACACGTTATCACAGGGAATGTAAGCCAAGCAATGTGAGTCCCTTGTGGGTACAGCTAGGAAGGGGCTGCGGACCCGATGCCCACACACTTCACGTCAGGGTGGGGAACTGACACAGGAGCCATACCTGCATCAGACTTGGCTCTCAAGTGCAGGTCATTGGTCAGGCCTGTTCACCTCTTGGGATCAGAGTTTTCTGCTATGAGTAAAATTCTTGGCAAATAATCGAAATTTTCTCATTAGCTACAAAAAAGCTTGGACCAGAAAGTCATTCACTGTGTGCAGAGAAATGAGGCTGATCTTTGCCCACACGATGGAGAGAGACTCCAGGTGAAGGGAAATCGAAGGCTGTTGGTGCAGATGGAGTGCATTCTGTGAGAGTTTGGAGAGAGGTGCTCTATATGCAGCATCTACCACCAAAGATGGATGTATGCAACTACTTCCCACCCAGAGTTTGCTTTTCCATTAAAACCCTAGAGGAGGAGAACAGAGAAAATGTAGGAAATACTGAGAACATCTAAAACCCACAGGGAAGAGATCTAGAAATGAGGGAATTCTAAGAAACTGGTAACAAAACCCATGCAACCAGGAAACTTAATGCGCGGATGCCAAGGCTCACTAGCATAAGAAAATGTAAGTTTAAAGATGAGCCATGTTTTACCAGTGAGAGTAGGCAGTTCAGTGTTTGAGGGTGTGTGTGAAGAGGTCCACGGGCTTGTTCATGATAACTTCTCCTGAGGCAATTTGCTGATATGCATCCAATCAGTAAGTAGCCTGACCCCACCCTTTGAAGCAGCACCCCACTTGTGAGGTTTCGTTTATGGTAATGGAGGCACAGGAAGAAATCTGAAGTGTAGTCTATGAACTATGCACACTGTTGATGGCAGGGAAAGGCTACAGGACCCTGGCTGTCTGCTCAGTCATCCAAGGCACTTCTCTTCTTTCAGTGGAGTGTGCTGGGGCTAGCCATCTTTAAAGAGGTAACAGACCAGAAAGAAGGCTGGTGGATATAGGCAGAAAGATGTGTGAGCTCCAGACCTCTGTGCAGGAGTGGCCCTGTGTTTCTGTGTAAGTGTGTGGGGGTCACATGAGTCCAGCTGGGCTGCTGCATAGACCCCATATCAAAATCTAGGATGCTCTCTAGTCAGAGAGCTATAGGTGTTAGACAACCAACACGCCACCACAATCTCGCACACTGTCATCCTGTCTGGGATCTTCGTGGCCCTTTCAGGAGGAGACAAACCTTTGACAGTGACAGAAAGAACCATAGAGTAATACTGACCACCATACCAAACTAGAGTAGACTTGTTGGTACCCAGACAGCTGTGGGCCAATGGAGGGACAGAGATAACTCCTGGGGAGGACATGCCTTCTGAGAGGCCATCGATAAAATGCTATGTTCTGTCTTCTGTGTAATTCTGCGTCTTTGGAGAAATCCTGTGTTCATTGCTAGTTCACCCAATGAACCAGAATGGCAGCACAGCCTTTTACCACAGCTCCCTCAAAGTCAGCTCTCTCTCTCTCTCTCTCTCTCTCTCTCTCTCTCTCTCTCTCTCTCTCTCTCTCTCTCTTTTGGCAAGGTCTCACTCCAGCTTTATCATAAAGCATCACTGGAAGATGGAATTTGGGAACCATCTATTTCTCCATTAAACAGTTACCATCCTTAGGGCAGATGACCAAAGTCAGTAGCAATAGACAAAATCCATATGCCATTGGTCATTTAATTGCCTTTTAGGGTTAGGTACATTAAGAGGAAGAAAAAAAAATTAAAGATCATTTTAATTGTCATATTGCAAACATTGGGGATAGCTCCCTGAAGTTAATATGCAAATAGCTACATGCATTCTATTTGAATAAAAATTTATATAAGTATTTTTAAATATCCATTTTAACTTTACAAATATCCCAGATACATATATACCTATGCCTATATTCACACATACTTGCATACATATATGTACGGATGCACATACAGAGAATTAAGCCTTAGCTACCCCTGCTTCTTGCGGGGGAAAGTCTCCCAGGGATATCAACCAAGCATGACATATTAAATTGCAATAAGAATAGGCACATCCCATCATATTAAGACTGGATGAAGTAACTCAGTAGGAGGAAAAGGGTCCCATAAATAGGCAAAAAGTCAGTGACCATCTGTGCTCCCATTGTTAGGAGTCCCAAAAGAACAGGAAGCTATACAACCATACCATATATGCAAAGGGTCTAGGTCAGACCCTATAGGGTCCATGATTGTTGCTTCAGTCTCTGCGAGCCCCTTTAGGCCCTACTTATTTGATTTTGTGGACCATTTTCTTGTGGTGTCCTTGACTCCTCTGGCTCCTATGATCCTTCCTCACCCTCTTCTGCACGATTCCCCAAGCTCCGCCTATGTTTAAGCCTCAGCTATCTCGACAGGCTATGTATGACTCAGCAGGTTTATGGAGACTCTCCTGAACATCTGGGACTAGCCAGCCTTGGCAGCCAAGTGTGGAAACATGCCTAGGACCATCTAAGCAGTCGAGCAGCTGGATCCAGGAGATGCAGCCAGGCCTCTGGCAGCTTCAGTGCATGAAACCAAGCCTACCTTATCCTTGGAGAATTCAAATGAGAAGAACATAGATGAAAATGTGGGGTGACTGGAGGCACGGACTCTATCAGTTTCTGCTGGGAGCCAAAAGGGTGATGGTAGTCTGTTCTTGGGCCTTGGTGGCAGACTGGCGGTGATGTTTGGGGATATTCTAACAAATGTCTCTATTTTTGAATAAAGTAAGAACAGATGCAAGGTGCACACTAATAAACAAGATATTCTATGCTCTGGAATAATCCTTCTGTATACTGTGAATATGTATTGCTCTCATTGGTTAATAAAAAGCTGACAGGCCAGTAGCCAGGCAGGAAGTATAGGCGGGACAGCCAGACACAGAGGATGCTGGGAAGAAGAAGGGCAGAGTTAGAGGAGTCGCCAGCCAGGTGCAGAGGAAACAGAAGATCAATATATCGTGCTATTAAGGTACCACCACATGGCAGAGCATAAATAAGGAATATGGGTTGACTTAAAATGTAAGAGCTAGTTAGTAGTAAGCCCGAGCTATTGGCCAAGCATTTGTAATTAATATATAAGCCTCTGTGTGGTTACTTGGAATTGGTGGGTGGGAAAGGAATGGCCGCTCATGGTTCTCCCTGCTATGCCTTGCGGTGGTCTGGGGTCTCACTCAGGGTTGTTCAGTGTTCGCCTCACCCAGACTGTTAAAACTACCCATTCCTAATTGTTCTCGGCTGTGACTATAACCAGGCAAGAAAAATCCTATCATTCAAAGAAGAAAAATCAAAGAGGGGTAGAGAGATCTTCAAACATGACTCTATTTCACACTGAACATGCTGCCTGGCTCAGGACAGGGAGCAATTCATTCACTTCTCCGGTGTCCATCTGCTGATTTCCAGGCAAACAGCAAAACAACACTTCAAAGGCTACCAGTCACAAACAAAACCCCACAGAGCCAATTCGCATCCACAAAAACACCCTGACTGGTTAAACGTGGTGCTGAGAGAAGAGCAGAGACTTCAGATTGCACGGAATGCTCATGATGCTGGGAGTTGAGGCTGCTCTGTCCTTGCTGTCAACCGCAGAATGTCCTTGCATGGAGTGTGGCTTTGTTGCTAAAAATGTCCACTCTTCCGACACTGCAATTACCAGGCACTCAGCACCCTCCAGCTTTCTCTAATGATTCATAATCTCGCTGTACCCCAAGGGCACCTGCGCTGCTTCATTTGGTGACATCCACTGAGTGTCCTCGAGGTGCAAAGTCTGGGCTTGTCCAAGGAGTTCCACAGTCCTGCCAGTATTTTTTTTCCACCCTGGGGGATATTTTCATGAGTTTCTCTACATTTGACGAATGAGAACGGAACCCAAACACAGATGGCTGAGCAACAGTGCTTTCACAGACACATCTTGCAATGACTTGTGGGTACCATGCAGACATGTTGTGTTAAGGGCTTGTTTTCTCCTGGGAGTGGGGACACATGGCTTGGCTATTCAAGGAAGCTGCAAGGGAATGCTCTGGGGATGGAAGGAAAGCGCTCACTTAACGGGAGCCTGGAAGGAGAGAAGGGATGAGGCTTCATGGAGAATGGGGCAATGAGGTAGCCTGGGTGGAAGAGTGGAACACAGCAGGGAGCTTTGATTTTAGAATGCTGAAATGCGGATTGTGACCTATTCATATACACTTAGCAACAAGCCAAACACTGCCCATCACAGATCACTGGGTCCTAAAGAAGGCTGGAGGTAGACGCTTGCTCTGATTTTTGAAAGAGGAAACAGGAAGGTGAAGATTCACTAAGACCTAACACCAAGCCAGCTGTGTGTGTTGTTTGAAATTGGGTCTCCGGAAACATTATCCGGGTAGGCAAGCCAAAAAGGGCGTGCTGGCATGGAGCCTGTCTTAATGTGGCACAGAGATCCCTAGGGAGCAGAAGGTGCTAACCAAACTCGAGAAACACAGGAACCTGGCACAAGCGACATGGTGACAACCTCCCCTCCTGACTTCCTGTTATGAAATTACAGTGTTTACTCTCACAGAGAGACACCAGCTCATGAGCACCAGACACTCCCCTTAGTCCTGAAATTTGGAAAGGCTACAAAATAAAAACTGGTAGTTACTTTTAAGAAGTGTCCCAATTCTTGTGAGGAGGCTTCAAAGGTCCTACGTAAGGGTGATATCCATTATCCCTCCAAGCTCTAGCTTCTCTCTGGGCAGCAGGGCATTGGCCCTTAAGAGTCCTGAATGCTCATCTCTGAAGGGTTAGAACACCTGGAGGGAAAAAGATCTGCCTCCTGAGTCAGAGTGGATCCATTGTCAAAAGGCCATTACTGTGTTTAGCTTTGCACTGGGGTTCCCTGGGACAGTTGTGTTATAAACAATAAAGTCTCTAGGGCCAAGGTGGCCTCTCCTGCCATGCCTCCCAGAGTCCAGTCACTTGCTGCCAGCTTTTGGCAGCTCAGACCCAGGAGTTATCTTGTCCTCTTGGTGACTGCCATGTGTTGTCCAAGTCCTTCTCTAGCTGGGCAAGGAGTGAGCGAGTACCCTCCATCACATCAGCGAACCAGTCACTTCGGATGAGGCCGTGGAACATTAAACAGATAAGCGGACCAGGAGGTGTCTGTGGTAGTCTGAAGGAAGTGACATGTATTGCTTCTCAGTTCTCTTCTGTCTAGAGACAGGATCTCATCACCTCATATTTGGAATTTTGTCCAAGGTGGGATTTGTCATTCATATGCAAAACTCAATATGGCACAAGATAAGAATCTTCATAGAGTAAGGAGATGGTGCTAAACCCGTCTCAGCTTTGCACAAATCCCTGCGCTCTTGGTTTGCATGTGACCTTGCTCACTAGGCCTACTTTTCTAACTTTTCTTAGTGTGAGACTTAAGGCATTTGTTTTTAAAAGCCCTAAGAATATTCTAGAATGAAACTCTGCTATAAAATCCTATCACAAATCTGCACCACTGGGGTTGGGGATTTAGCTCAGTGGTAGAGCACTTGCCTAGCAAGCGCAAGGCCCTGGGTTCGGTCCTCAGCCCTGAAATAAAAATAAAAATAAAAAAAACCCCAAATCTGCACCACTGTACTATGAACCAGAAAAGTGTGTGTGTGGGGGGGGAATCACCTGTCACATGCCCTCCCCCCACATCTGTTCTGAGCACACATTATGAACCCCCATATCTACTCATGTGACTCATTTTTTTCCTGTAGTTTCTGCTCCCCAAACTCATAATCTTCTCCTACATAGATGCCACGTTTAAGATGTGGTGTGCAGAAGTTAGGTATAAAGGATTTACTCACTCATTCAAAGTAAAACCTTCTTGAATATTCTACAATATTTTCTAAAACATTATTCATCTCTGAATGTCATGACCTACTGATTTAAAAGAACAGCAGGAGACACAGAAATAAAAGAAACTGAAGGGAGGTGAAGAAAATTAAGAGAGTGGGTACAAAATTAAGACTGTACCAATTTTCATTATAATTGTGTAGAAAGAGTGGCATGCAGAGGAAAAGTTGAATGGCAAACATTGCCTGATGTATAGACATACGTTTCTGGGGGACAAGATGGTTTATGTGTCCTTCTTTGTACCATTCCACTGGGCTTGACTTACAGGACCAGTTGATAGCAGTGTGTTATTTTTATTGAGACCCCATTTTGACAAAACAGTCTTTCATAGTATATTTCATAGCTGGAAATGTCAGCCATGTCTCCCCAGCAGTGACTTTAACATTTCCCTTAGGCTTGCTGGGAATCCTAACTTCATGGTGAAGTACGGGCATTCCCATCAGATTCAGATCCACGGTCCCACAACTGTGGAGGGACTTGTTCTGCCCTGGGTGCAGCAGAGTTAGGGTTGGGTGGTCTTGTAATTACTGAATCCTCTGATGGGCTCACTTATTCAGTCTGCAGGCTGGGTAGACATTTCTCTAATTAGAGATCTGTCAGTCTTGGACCCTTGGCAAGTCCTATATGATGATGTTCCAACAAGAGACCATATGGAGGGGAAAAGATGCCCTTGAGATTTATGCTTATAGAAAGGAGAGTGAGCCAGGGTTCCTGGTGATCATTCAGAGTCTGGTATATCATGGATCATTCGTGTTACCCTTAGGAGCCCATGAAATCGGTGAACTTGTCTTGCTTCACAAGACTGCTGGCTCCTTGTTTCTTATACCAAAATTCCTTCCAGAAACTGTCATATGCTCTGTTTATTCTAAAGCTGAATACAAATCAGAGGCTTGGTCTTTAGCACCTCAATTATAGACCCCAGCACCTGGGGGTCAAGCCCCCACTCCTTTCCCGACACCTCTGAGGGTGGCTTGTTAGGCATCCTTCATGCAATTCCTCCCACATTTGGGCTAGCATGGCAGCAGGCAGGCATGGGGTTGGAGCAACAGCTGAGACCTTGTATCTTACCCCCAAGTGGGAGGGCACACACACACACACACACACACACACACACACAC
>CABHPR010140635.1:1162-15371 GCA_902168415.1 Peromyscus melanophrys | reverse complement strand
AGAGAGAGAGAGAGAGAGAGAGAGAGAGAGAGAGAGAGAGTCGAGAGAGAGAGAGAGAGAGAGTCAGAGTCTACAAACTAAGGACCAAACATTCAAATATATGAGCCTATCGGGGCCATTCTCATTCAAACTGCTACAGCAATAAGCAGTTCGTTCTGAAGGCTTTGCATTTCTTCTGATCACAGAGATGGCAAGGGTCATTCAGCAGTCCTGAGAAGGTCACTTCACAGTCACCCTTGCTTATGGCCATCAAGCCACTGGCTCCCACCAGGGACACAGAACACCATCACTGACTAAAAGTGACTACAGAACCTGCTGGGTTTGCCCTTCCAACCAAGTGTGGATCCCTAGGACTGGGGAGGGCTCTGGCTGATTTTCAGGGACATTGGATGGTGCTGGGAAAGCCCAGGATGATGATGCTAAGTCTTGAGCATGTCCTCATTGCTGCAGACATGAGTGGGGCAAAGCTGGAAATGGAAGACTCTCAAGATTTCATGTAGGATAGGATGACTGAAAAGCTTTCAGGTGAGATTAGATTCAGTGAAAGAGATACTAAACATGAATAAATGTGAAAAATAAACACAAGGAAGCGGTCTGAGCTGCTGGGCAGAACTCTTTCTATTCGCTGACTATGATGCTCAAAACCATGTCATGCCTACATTGGTAGTTATGGCAACACACCCAGGCCCCAGATTGGTTCAGCTATCCCTGTAGACTCCACTATGGAAGAATGAAGTCCTTCCCTGGAGCTAGCCTGGAGGCCAGCAAACACCAGCCATCTTTCTTTTTCTGCACCCTGCAGCTCCTCCTTCCCCTGCCCACCGATACTACAGCGTGAGTGGCCATGCCTGGCTTTTGACTTGGGTACTTGGACCTGACTGAATTCAGGTTCATGCTTGTTCAACGAGCCCTCTCAGTCACTAGGCCATCTCCCAGGCATAGAATGGGATTCTTAGGAGACCAGAGTTGAGCAGAGTTACACAGCTGAAAACTCCCAACTTCCAATGAAAAGCAAAGTTTAGGGCACTGTCAGAAGTTAGTGTCTGATGATGGGAAATGCTCTGATGAGGGGTGAAATGAAGCCCACAAAGGCCACGGCAAGGGCTCATCCTGAGGGAAAACAAAAGGGGGTTACCTTGTGCTTCTTCGGATTGAGTTGGGGCTTAGTGCCGGAAATCTGAGCCAACTGGATGTCAGTGTGGGCAGGAGAGACCGATACAACTGCAGATCACTCTGCACAGTGGGTGTTGCGTGCAAACTCATGGCTGGGCCGGTGGCTATAGTTTTATTGTATTTTAGCAAGTTCTAGTCCTTCAAAGAAGGGTCATGTACTCATCACGTCCTCTCTAGGAATCACCATGCTCATCATTTCCCCAGTGTGGGGTTCCCCTGTGTGGTGGGGTGAGTGCTTTTCATCTTTAGGGGAGGCACCTTAAGCCCTCAAGTGTGGTCAGGAGGAATAAGGAGATTGGAACCTGAGTCTACCTCCAGATCCAGGATTTTCTCTCTCTCTCTCTTTTTTTTTTTTTTGGTTTTTCGAGACAAGGTTTCTCTGTGTAGCTTTGCGCCTTTCCTGGAACTCACTCTGTAGACTAGGCTGGCCTCGAACTCACAGAGATCCGCCTGCCTCTGCCTCCCGAGTGCCACCACTGCCTGGCCCAGGATTTTATCTTAAGCCCACCCAGCAGTAACAAGGCAGAACCAAGACATGTAGGGGTGTAACCCTCTTTCCCAAAGGTTCTGCTATGAGCTGTAGAGTAAGCTTTAAGAGCATTCCCAAGACTGCCATCACCTCAAAGCAGATGCCACCTGAGGCTTTTCACCTGCCCTAAGTTCTTCCAGGGTCTGTGACCCAAGTGCTCCCAGGGCCTGTGACTCTAAATGAGAAAGTCTCTTTCTCTTCACTGACTTGCTCTGAACTAAATCACAACAACAACATCATGACTTTGTCATGAGTAGTAATGCCTGCACTTGTCAGGCTGAGGCAGGAGGATTGCCATGAGCTTCATGTCAGCCTGGGTTTCACAGTGAGTTCCAGGCTAGCTTGGACTGAGAGTGAGACCCTGACCCAAACAATAGAAGAAACAAAAAAGGAATTCCACATTTGAAAACAGTCACATCCTAGCTGTCCACATTTGTAAACATCGCAGAGGCTCATGGCTGTCGGTTGCAGGGACTTCTGGCTGTGCTCTTGGTCCTCATAGTGTGTTAGCAGAGTGTCATTCACAGCCAAGCTCATCATATTACAAATGTAGCAACTGTAGCCAACCATGACAGTTTTCTAATGCATTTTATTTTGTGCTTCTAAAGGCATTATTCTGTGGAGGTGACCTTGCAGGGCCACATGCTTGGGGGAGAGGCTCCAGGAATCTCTATTTCTCCTTGCCTGATCCTCAGGAACAACCATAAGACCTCCATCACTCCTGTTAATGAAAAGGCAGATGCCAGGATCCTTTTAAAACAAAATTACTAATAAAATCATCACCCTAATCCAATTCAGTAGAGTTCAAGCTCACTTTTTATCAGGTTAGTCTTATTTATGAATTAAGATAATGTCCTTAAAGTTTTATGTAATTTTATGGGTTGATACAGGAAAAAAAAAGTTCTTATCCGAGTTCTCTCAGATTGTCATGCTTTATAACACCCATCATAAAGTCAGTCAAAGGACACTGAGCACAGAGCTGGGTCCAGGAACCCTTAGTGTCCTGCTTGCCTGCCTGTACGTGGAATGCAGGTGCTGTCCCTGGAGAACACGGCCTTGCTACTGTAGGTGAGAAACCTCCCCTTTGCCCTCTCTCTTCTCCAGGCCAACCTGGATGGAAGGGAACAAAGACAAAAAGAAGGGGTGGCAGACACTCACTCCATGACAAGTCCTCAGACACCTGCAGGCATGAACCTCAGGAAGGGCTTCTGACCATGAGAGGCTGGGAAGGTAGAGGAGCTGGTTCCAGCCTTGTTTGCAACCCTGAGTACCTGAGTTGAGCCTTGAACCCCAGCAAGAGACAGGCAGTGCCCTGGGTCTCATTTGCCGGACACTCTAGCCTATCTGGTGACTCTTTGGTGTGTTCCAGGTGGTGAAGAGAGACTGATTTTGTTTTGTTTTGTTTGGACAGTGGAGGATGAAGCCTGAGATTGGTCCTCTTCTCTCCCCCTGTTAGGAGATGGGGTGTGCCTTAATGTCTAATGCATGCCCCCCACAAAACAAAAACAAAAAACCAACAATAACAAAACGATGATTCATATACTATTCTGCATATCTTTCAAGGAAGAGGAAATAGAATATAGTGTTATGAAGAGATATTCTGATGACTCTTAAAAAGCTGTGTCTCATACATAGTCTTGTAATGCCCAGCCACCTACAATTCATTACACTTGTAACAAACTCCATTCTTGGTAGGTTTCTCCTATAGTATCTCTGTGTCCCCTGGCCAAGGAAGGCACATTGCATACGGTATACCATTAACCTCCAAGGATCCCTGCACAAACGGATGCTGGCAGCAATCGTATGGTTTTGATACGATCACATCCAAATCCCAGCTAACTTCTCCTGTGAAGTCACATTGCCCTGCTCCTGACGCTAAGGAGTCACAGTGGCCGTGGGAAGTGTGGCCGTGGGAAGTGTGGCAGCGCGGTTTTAACAGCCGTGTTCCCACCAGGTCCAAACACCACCCCCCAAAGCCGTTATTCACCACTGCTATCATAAAGGAAAATCTGAAACTCCATATTCTGAATTTTGGAGAAGTCTGATTTTCAAGATTAAAAACAGAAAATACTCTTAATGGCATTTATCTGGAGATTTTCTCTGCAATTCCTGATGGGCGGAGCACATTTTAACTTGAGGTGTGATCTTATCAATGTAGAGATAGCATTTCCTTATTTCCTTCATCAAAAAATCTAACAATTTTTCTGGGGGTGAGGGGAAATGCTTGCCAAATATTGTGACGGGGAATTGGTATTTATTTTACAGAAATTATATTTAAAGTAGTAATTTCTTCAATCTTACTGATTTTGCCAATGTGATAATTATCTCTAAAAAGCACTTCATTCTTGAGTTATTTTCAGAATCTTTAAAATTCCTTTCTCTTTTGTATAGAGAAGAAATAAAATGGTGATAATTATCTTTCTCTTACAGTTTCAAAGAACTAAAGCATGCTTATGGTTCTCACAATGGACTCAACAAGCTTCTGTGGAGTTTGGGCTTTGCTGATACTTCAGAGCCATGGCCTAAATTTGATGGACACGTGGACCCTCCCCTGGTTCAGTCCTGAGAGCTGAGGTCATGTGGGCACTCTGAGTGTGGAGGCCATTATGCCATCCACAGTCACCCATGGTGAACAGATGGGCATTGTATGGCACTTGGGTGGTGGCCGCTCACTAGGTAGATGCTGGAATGGATGGCTCTGGTCCTGGAGCATCTGATGGTGCCTCGGCCCTGTCCCTTTCTCTCTCTTTGCTTCTGACACATGAGTCCTCCCCCGAATATGCTCTGTTTCCTCCTCTGTGAAGTGAGAATCAAAACAGCACCACCTCACAGGCCGCTGCCAGGATTTAATGAAATGATCCATGGAAGCATGTGCAAGCAGCTGGCTCACAGGAAGGGGGACCAATTAGAGGGACCCCACTTTCCCTGGGGTAATTGTGCAGGCGTCAGGCATTGTCAGAGCACCGTTAAACACTCTCAGAACACCGTTATGTTAATGAGAAGTCTTTACTGTAAGCACTCTTCCTAATATTTATTTATCCTTTAAATAAACTAAACTGTGGGGACAGTTTCCCTCCCCAACTGACAGCTGTGAAGCACTTATCTTGTGCCCCAAATGCAGGTGCCTGAAGCCAAGGATTATCAGCCAAGTGGCCAGCTGGACTGTCCTCATACCAGCACTGGCTGCTTTGAACACTCCACGATGCCTTGAGGAAGCTGCACGGCAATCACAGCTGCTTGCTGCCAGAGACTGTTTCCAAACAGCTTGCACCAGACCTCTTGTTATCACAAGCCGTGGGGAGCTCTAGATGAGCCTGGCAGCCGGTCCATTTTTGCTTGGGTGAGAGGTGAAGCGCTTCCCCCGTGGCCCAGCAGGAGGCTGGTTGCTGGTACAAATGGTCACTGATTTGCATGAGAGACCACAGTGACTGGTATAAAGTCATCTTTCATTTGCATCCAGGACGGTGATCATCGGCAGGTGTGCCCTGACCAAATTCCCTTTCTAGCTATGCAGGCAGGCAGCTTCCTCACTCTTGGAGTCAGCGAGCAACGTCTAGACAAGGAAAGGCATTTATCAGCGGCCTCCCCTGGCCCACATTTGGTCTTCAGCGTTACTCCAGTGGGCTGAGCTGGTAACAGGAAGAAAGGAAGGGGGCAGCCGTGCTGGCCACAGCAGCGGTGGTCGTGAGAAAACGGCTGACACATCTGAGTGATTTTTCTGGGGGCGGAAATATGGGGGTCAGAAAGATCAGGGGCCTGCTGAGAGGTGAAGATGAGACCTGGCTTCTGGAAGAATTCCGTGAAGTTGTCCAAGGACCAAAGGTCTCAGGCACCTGAGGCCTTTGAGCTGCAGTACTCATCACTGTCAAGGACTGAGCGTCCTGACACCCGAGATCTCGGAGCTGTGACACTTGTCACCATAACACGGAGGGCCCCAGCATCTGAGGCCCACACTGTGCTGGGACACCAGAAAGCTCCCTCAGCTGCTGCTTGCCACTGTCTGCTGTCACCGCTCACTGCTGCTGGAGGCTGGGGCTCATGACGGCTGCCAGTCCCAGGAAACGGGGAGTTAAGGCGGGAGAGCCTCTAACTTGAGAGGTCAGAGCCACTAAGACTCTGGGTTCTAAAGCTTGGAGCAATAGACCCTCAGCTCTCAGGGATTGGGGCTGTAAGCCTCTGGACCCTCAGAACGGCAAAGGCCCAAGATTGCCCATGCTGAGTTTCTTTTTGCCTACCCACAATCCTCCTTCACTGACAGCAGAAACACCTGATGCATATTCGTATTCTTAGGTTATACTGCAGAAAGAGGGAAGTGAAGGGTGTGGGACATCTGCTCAAACAGATGGACCCCGTGAAGAGGAAAAAAAAAATACAATTGTCAACACATAGCACCTAGTAGGACACGCAGGACAGGAGTGTTTTGCCATCGGTGCAGATGGGTTCAGAGGAGGAAGCCACTGCTGTAACTGGAGGAGCCGGGGCATGTTGGCAGAGTTCTGAAGGGTGGACGGGGCTCTTTCCAGTGAATAAGGCCAGAAGGCATTCCAGCAGGAAGGGCTGGTGGGACCCCAGTGGGGGTCATGGAGAATGAAAGATTGCCACTGTGGTGAGCAGTACTGGCGGACTATGGCTGTGTTCTAGAAGGTTCATAATGCATAGTCTGAACAAAAGAGGTCTGCGTTTTCAAGACGCCATTCAAGTGGTGGGGGAGGGTGGAAGCTATAGGGAGACTGGAGGCTGGGAGAGCACACGTGATGATCCCTCCATGTATGTGTCTTCTGAATACAGTGGCCTTGCTGCTTGGGGGAAGGGTATACCTCACTAGCTCCTTCCCTGCTCTCACAGCCACACCCATCCTCACTTGCCAGCCTTTCCTTCTGGATGGTCTCAGATCTGCTTCCCTGCCTGGCTTCCCTATTCTGGTATACTTGGTGGCCCTGCTCACAGGATTTCCTCTGAGTCTCATGGGATTATCAAGCCATGAGGAGGGCCTAGGACAATGCACAGAGTAGAGAAAAGATATCACAGGAATGTCAAGACTGATGTCACTACACATCATGATAGACCCTCAGCAAGTGCATGCTGACTGACTGATGTGGGGGGCAAGGAGGAGATAGTTAATCAATGAAACCTTAGCCCACTCACCAGGCGGCAATGAGGAAATAGCAGGTCACCTGAGCCACTGCACCCACTTGCAGGCGGGAAAGCATGGCCCCTGCTGGAAGTACTGCTGCTATTGCAGGGAGTTCTTGGTTGGTTGGAAATATCCATCTTTCTGTCTTTTAGCAACAAAACACACCGGAAGAACAGGCAAGTTCCCCGTCAAGGCTTGGCTTCCTTAAGCTGGATGCTATCTTTGAAAACATCACTTAGAGCAACTGGAGACTCTTCACATCCAAGTCCCTGGTACACATCCAGGCCATGGTCCATTGCCAGGGCTGTGGACAATCTATGAATATGCATGTCCTCAAAAAATTACAAAAAAATAAAGCCAACACTGCCACAAATGGGCTGTGCACTATTCTGACTGATGGTGGGCTCTCTGAGGTAGGTCCTCCACAGGCTTCTCCAGCCATAGAACCTAGAAGCCCCAGGCCTCTGTGTGCTCATCCCTGAGTATGCTCTAACTAATGGATTTATGCACAGATGGTGTCCCCCCTCCCTGGCCCCAGCTCTGCCCAGCTGGACCTGGGGATGCTGAGTGGATTGACCTGAGCCACTGTCTCTCTCCAGCCTTCTCCTCCTTGGGCTGTGTAAATGGTCGGAGGGAAGGAAAGACTTGCTTTCACAGTGGCCACATTACCTGCAGCCTCTGCCAGGGTCTGAAGCTAGACCATGACATCAAGCTCTGAGGGCTGGGCCTTAGCACTGGGAGAGTTAAATCATCAGGTACATAATGTATCCCTACATGTGAGAACCACTGGCAGAGAGGAAAGGACAGCCATGGGATTACCTCCCCTCTCTTTCCTTATTAACCAAGCACAAAATCCACAGTGGGGATAGTTGAAATGTGGCACAGAGGACCCGTATAAGTGGCTCATTTATTCTATTATTTATTACTATTATCATTATTAATTACTTTATTATTTTCACATGAGGGCCACTATGGCTGGTTCCTTATCTGTTCCCAACATGGTTGGGGTACTAGGGTGGCTGTTCTACCTCTAAACTTGGAGCCAGAAGAATCATTCCTGGGTATAAAGAAGAGACGCAGAGGGGACGCCGGAGTCTTAGGGCTGTGCTACTGTCAGAATTTCAGCTTAGTATCCCACCACACAATAGTAACTACGTGCTGTCTCTTCAAGCAGAGCAATCTCCCCCATCAGTTAAATCACAGAGGTAAGCAAGCACACACGGGCATCCTGGGCTCGCAAGGCAGGAGAGTCAGTAGCTCCTATTATTAACTGTGCTAGGTCCTGGGGGCGGGAGCTCTCAGCAGAGCACTGGGGTTGGTGTGGGGCTATTTTTAGGATGCAGAGTCCTGTCTGTGTCCTCCTGCCTGCCCTACTTGATAGAAGAACAAGTAGCTATTTTTTTTTCTCCAGATAGTCAGGCGTATCGATACTTCCAGCTGCAGAGTCATCATCATTGGTAATTATCTCTGCCCCTTCCATGCAGCATAGGACAAAATGGCACTGTGACTCATAAGAAGAAAAACCCTTGCCTCTTGGGGGTGAATCAGACATACTTGCTACCCCAACCCTAGTTGACACTATTCGGGGTCTAGGCTCCCTGGCTTCCCTTGGAGTGCACTGGCATTTCTTGGCTTGGCACTGCAAGCAAGATTCACCATCCTGTTCCTTCACAGCATGGCTTCACTCATGTTTTACAAGCCAGTAGCAGGCTCTTTGGAACTGATATGTTGAACTAGTTAATAAATCTCTATATGAGTTGGTTATGGGTATGTCTCCCTCATCCCAGTATAAATGTTGAACCTACAGTCCTCAGAACCTGGGAACATGACCTTATCTACAGATAGGGTCTTTCAGAGGTTATCGGGTTAAGATGAGGTCCTCAAGATAGGCCCAAATCACTAGGACTACATCATCATAAGAAGCCAGACAGAGGCACACATGGAGGAAGAATGATGTGAAGGGGACCAAGGGGGAAGATGCCATCTACACGTCAAGAACAGAGGCCCCAGGAGAAGCGGGCTCTATCTATCGCACCTTGATTTTTGATGTCGAGCTTTCAGAGCTGTGGGAGAATGAAGGTCTGTCATGGGAGCACCAGGCCATGGGACCTCCAGGAGACAGCTCTTGTAAATTAACAAAGCTCTGGACACACAATGTCTGTTACAGCAGGTTAGAAGCCATAGGTTTGAGGAGCTCAGTGGTCGATGGCCTGTGTCACTCTTCATGATGGTGTGTATTTGTGCAGTCACTAATGAATGCTGTTGCTTGCTTGGTCTGCTGCTCTGGAGTGAGCTCCAAGGAAGGGATGTCTGAAGAAGGGCCTTACTTCTAACTGTGTGTGTACCTGAACCTGTACTCTCTGCCACAGTGCGGCACGTCCAACCTGCAGGTTACAGGCCACACATGTCCCAGGACAGCTGTCACTTGATTGATGGTGCCATTCTTGAGTGTGAGTACTGCAGATAACAGCATGGTATTACAATGTCAAGAAGTTGGACAGAATGGAAACTCACAATTGGTCAAAATGTGGGGAGTAAGTAACTGTCGAGGGCTCAGCTATGAATGGGACGTCTGTGTCCCCCTTCCTACCAACAAGGTAGGAGGTCCCCACCCTCAGAGATCATCAAAGAGGGTCTCCCTCCCACTTTCTGTGTGTGTGTGTCTGTGTGTGTCTGTGCGTGTGTGTCTGTGTATGTGTGTGTATATATGTGTGTCTGTGTGTGTGTATGTCTGTCTGTGTGTGTTTCTGTGTGTGTGTGTGTGTGTGTGTGTGTCTGTGTGTGTCTGTGTGTGTCTGTGTGTGTGTGAAGAGCCAGAGGTCAGGGAAGACTGGGTCAAAGCAGTGTCTTTTCAACATGACAGTGCTCCCTATCTCATAAACTCGCAGCAGCTTTGGTTGTCTTTGCAAGACCTGTATCAGATCTAGCCAGTCAACAGTCCGGCAACGGGGGTGGGGGTGGGTGTTTCGCGAGCTCCCACATCTAGCTGAGAAGCTATTGGCCGCTGATGGCTTCTGCGGGAGGGAGAGTCTCTGGTAAGTTATCCAGGCACCACTGATGGGCTCACGTCCCTGAGTATGAGTGACAGCAGGTTATACCAAGTTGGGAGAGATGGGAGTGTGGTGATACTTTGTGTATGATTTAACCAATAAAGCTTGCTGAAAGATCAGAGAAGCAGAGTAGCCAGCCACATTCTTACCTCTACAGGATCCTCAGCCTGAAAGACTGAGCTCCTTTCTCCTCCTGCCTTATACTCCTTTCTCTGCCCAGCAATATCACTTCATGTCTCAACCTCCCTAGTGCTGGGATTAAAGGCATGTGTGCCTCCCAAGTATAGGAGCAAAGGCATGAGATCCCAAGTGCTGGGATTAAAGGTGTGTGCCACCACTGCCTGGCCTCTAAGGCTAACTAGTGGCTGGCTCTGCCCTCTGATCTTCAGGCAAGCTTTATTTGTTAGAGCATACACAAAATATCACCACTGGGCGTGGATCTGGAAGGAGTTAGGGAGAGAAGTGAGGGGTGAATGTGATCCAAATATATTGTGTGCATGTATAAAATTATCAAAAAGTTAATAAAATATCACATATATTTTTAAGAAGGTTGCACAGGTGTGGCTGCAGACTGCAAGCTCTGAAGTGACTCCTGGGCTGTACCACCTTCCTGGACTGCAGCTGAGTCTGCTGGGCTGCACAGCCCTCACTCTGGCGTCACTCAGACAAGCGGTGATTCCTGCTGGGTTCTCCCATCAATAAAGTCTTAGAAATGTGGCACTCTTTCAGTTGCTGACCAGCTTTTATCCAAACACTAAGACTCAAGGATGGTTTGGTCCTGAGGACCTGAGAACCTTTTGCAGGGAGCTGGCTACCGCTGCTTCTCTGTGGGTGACAGCGATGACCAGGCAGGTGGCAATTAATGGATGGGCACCTGAAAGCAGCAAAGGTACCTGGGTGGCCCAGCATGAATCGCTGCCCTTTCTCACACCTTTGACTCAGGAGTCTGGCCTCTCATGAGATGTTATGATGAGAGTGGAGAGTTAAGTCATCCTGACTTCAAGGAGCTGTGGTTTCCACACCTGTATGGTGGCCATGGGAAGAACCCATCCCAGGGAAAGTTTGGTGGCTGCTGTGCTCAGCTTGGCCAGACTGTGGCATTGCAAACAGGAAATGTTAGCTGCTGCTCTCACTGCCGTTTGTAATGCAGACACTCAGTTCTGAAGGGACAGGAGAAGGGAGAGGAACTGCCATTCAGGGGCCATCTGGTTCTCTGACGACATAGCTAATTAATTAAAATGGGGACACTCAGGAGGTGTGCAAGCGTCTGAAGAGAACCCTGAGTTAGGGCATAATCAAGTGTCTGTTATCTGCAGCAGTGGGAGGGCTGTCTGGCACTCAGGCAGCCTTCAAATGTGTCCTTGGAGATAGATGCTCCTGAGTTGGAGGCACTCTGTGACCAGGCTCTCCTCTTCCGTCTTGCAGCCAGACGGCCTAGGCTTGCAGGTTATGTTCTCAGCGATCTCAGAACATGCAGTTTCACTGCTTGTGATGCCTGCTAGTGTGAGCTCTATGCTGGCATTGCAGCTTCCTTCAGCTTCAGGACAAAACTCTGAAAGCTTTTCAATGCCAACGGCATCACAGTGGAGCTATGCATTGTGTTCGTAGGGCTCTGTGCATGACCGAGGAGGTAAATGCTACACTAAAAGCTTTTATCATTTGCACTGGATTATTTCAAAGGCCCAGAAATTGTTCACCCAACTGTAGAGAACTACACATTACCCAAAACCTCTCTTGGTGAGTGTGAAAGGTCACACCTGTCACCCCAACATTTAGGAGGTTGATAAAAGAGGATTGCCTTGAGTTCCAGTATCATCTTAAAAACAACAACAACAACAAAAAAGAATGTCCCTATTTAGAATCCCTTGATTTAGCCATAAACAGGTAAGAGGATTATGTCTCTTTATACACAGAATATAGCACATAAGAGACAAATGTATCCATTTAATTCAGAATAATCCACAATGCAATGTGAAAAGCCACTTTGGAAACACAAGATATACATTCAGCCCAGGCAACGTCTCACGAAGTTCCTGAATTCTTCACACAGAGGACAAACCTGAGCTTTCGACTTTGTGAACAGCACTATTAACCAGATACTTTTGAATGTTACATATTAAACTCTTAAAGCTGTCTTCAAGTTTTTCTAAAGACCCTGGAAGGGTGTTTCCTCAATTCAGAAGTTTAAGTGAGTGTTTTCCTCTATGAAAAAGACAAACAAGGTTTTTCTAACTGCAGCTTAAGGAAAAAAAAAAAAACCTAAAAGAGGACTGCAAACAGACAGGGACGGCCACTAGAGTGTAACAGTGCCCTAAGTGATTATGGGTGAGTAGCAGTTCTGCTTCCTTTGAATAGCTTATCAGGTGCTTGGATGGGTTCAAAGCACATCACCTCTAACTGTGGAAATAGTTTGGTAGCGAGCACATGTGCAGTGAACAGCCCTTGGTCATGGATCTGCAAAGGGATGAAGGCATCACAGCCCTTAGGTTACCAGAGATGCTGCTGCTGCTGCCCTGCTGTACCCAGGCCTTTGAAACTTTAATGACTGCTCATCTCTTCAACTCTTTCATTGCATTTGAATATTTCATGTGTGCCACGTATCACCCTCTTTTGGAAAACTATGTTGAAACCAGGGGATAGGAAACACAGAGGAAGTAAACGGCTGTTTAAAAAAGTACCAAGTCTTGACCATCATTTAAAAAGTACCATGTCTCATCAGATGATCCAATGCAACCTGCTAGGTGGAAGGAATAGGGTCTAATTGCTTATCAAATTAAGGAAGGAAATGCTGTTAACTCTGTTTTCCATGAGTAATTCTCTCAACTGCAGTGACTCTCAGTTTCTTTTATAAAGAATGGAACACAAACACCAAGACTTGGACGGAGAAAAACACCAAGGGAGCTGTTGTTCCCAGAACTAAGTGAAAATTGTAAAACTATTTATCAAGACATTTCTGTTTACCAATCCCACTTCCTCATTCAAAATCATTATTTCCTCGAATTTCAGAATGCAAGCTGGGGCCTTAAATACCTCCCAAGTCCATAATGCCACAGATTTGAGTCTATGGGGCAAATTACATTCCTCTTCTCTGACCCCCCAAATCATCTTCCTCAATTGAGATTGAGAAGCAAATGACCATGGCATTTCCGAGGACCATCTTCCCATTGCATTCCTATAAGCCTCACTGGGAAACAGAGCTAGCTCCCCCGTCTCCCAGTGGCATGCACTCAATCACATGCACACTGTATTCTGGCCAGTGTCTCACTGTGGGATGAAGGAAACTGGTTGTCAAAGCCTTGGCCTACTCTGTTACAGCCTTGCTCTGGGGCCCTTGTGCCCAGCCTACTCCTACCGGAAATGGGACTCCAGGAAAAGGCGGACTGGCAGGATGGCTCAGGATGCAGTGACCTTTTTGCTGGCATTGGGATGTCTTTTTTTCTCTTTTCTTCTTCTTCTTTTAAATCCCAGGCATTCAGCCTTGAGAGAAATGGGTAGAACAAGCTCCATTTGGTTAGTGTGTTTGGTTAGTGTGTACCTGCAGTGAAAGGGGCAGCCACAGGCATTGGGGAAGAAATGATCGTTCCTGATGAGCTGGCTGTGCAAAGACCACGTGGAGGTCATTGGGGAAGAAATGATCATTCCTGATTGGAGGTCTTTTAAGGAAAATAAGAATTCTCTGTAAATATTGAAGATGGCCATGCCAGATAGAAATGTGATTTGACAAAACAATGTTGGGAAATGCCCACCATAGATTTGAATGTGGCCAAGAACATAGAACATGAGAAAACAAACCACCATGCCCTTCTCTGTAGCTGGGTGGGAGGCATATCTTAGAAAACACATTGATGTCCTACATGTTTTGGGGCTGTTTCTCTGTAAAGTAGCCTGGTGATGCCGTAGGTGAGAAGGCTCAGGTGACCTGCTTAGCATTCCTTTCTGTGCTTGGTCGAATCTTTAGCGTTGAAACCCATTGGGGGTGGGCACAGGTAAAGAAAGAGAAGAAACAGAGTCTGAAAGAGACCAAGGCCCAGTCTGTACTCCAGAGATGTTCTCCAAGGGGCAAGTACCAGCCTGAGATGGTCAGGGCAGCTTTCCCTGAATGGAGTCCGGCCTGCAAACACTAGGAAAGACTCAATCACACTTCTGCCTGGAGAGAGCCTTCCAGGGGGACTTTTGCCTTTACAATGGTGGCTGCTGGGAGGGAGGAGAAGGAGAGAGAGCTTCACAGCAGGCAGCTGGCCTGGTCTGTATAGAGTCCACCTGGGAGGTGTGAAGAAACCTGTGTGTGTGTGTGTGTGTGTGTGTGTGTGTGTGTGTGTGTGT
>CABHPR010140634.1:0-53694 GCA_902168415.1 Peromyscus melanophrys | reverse complement strand
AAAAAAAAAAAAAAAAAAAAAAAAAAAAGGATGGCCCACTTGATTCAATATCTCAGAGCAACTCTGTTGCAGTTTCCTCAGAGTTCTGCATCCAGAACAGCTTGCAGGCTGCTGACTGAGATGGTTTAGCCTCAGAAAATACTCCATTCAGGACTGGATCATGATCTTGATTTTTTGTTAAGGTCCCTTAAAGATGCCAGCACTCCCAGACAACAGGAAACAGTGCAGAGAAAACATCATCCACATTCCTAAAAGATGGGTTATGCATGTTTGTCTTCATTCAGGAGGAGGTTGGTTGCAAGTTGTTATTGGTCATGGTTGTGGTAAGGGTAAACCAAGACATTCAAAGATATCTTTCTAAGGGAAAAAGAGTGTATAATATAGAAACAATTAGATAAAAGGGTAGATTATTGAATACACTTTAATCCAAATAATAACTATTAATCTCAAAATATTTTACATTGGTATTGCTTTTGGTTTATTGATACAAATTTGAAACTATTTTTGTTATACTATATGTATGTTTATACTCTTATTTGGGGTGTTGTGCTTATGCAGCTCATTTAAAAATGTAATGTATAATTAAGAAACACAGGTTAGTAGTCAGTCATCTATAATAATCAAACTTGTAGTGACATTTGATGTTTTTCAAGGTTAAACAGATATATTTAGCTAGCTAGATAGGTAGATGTCTTCAGATACTTCAAAGGCCTATAGAATATGGCATTTAAGATATTTTATAACCTGAGGCTTTTCACGACAGTGAGGCACATCTGCTCCTGACAGCATCAGTCTACTTCAGAGAAGATGGTGGACCTTGAAGAATCTAAATATGGAGTTTACTATTGGTGGCAAAAGCTAACCATTGGGCACAAAATTGGCATTTCTCTCATTGATGACAGTATACTGTCTAAACTGAACCAGCAGGGTATAAAAGAAAGTACTTCCAAACTTTGTCAACACAAGATAGGACAGTACTCCATACTTTGTTGCTTCGCAGAAATGTCTGTCTGGCCAGGTGGTGGTGGCGCACGCCTTTAATCCCAGCACTCGGGAGGCAGAGCCAGGCGGATCTCTGTGAGTTCGAGGCCAACCTGGTCTCCAAAGCGAGTTCCAGGAAAGGCGCAAAGCTACACAGAGAAACCCTGTCTCGAAAAAACCAAAAAAAAAAAAAAAAAAAAAAAAAAAAAAAAAAAAAAAAAGAAATGTCTGTCAGATATACTAAGCCTGTAGGTTTAAGTTAAGTGCTCCAATATTACAGAGGAACTTTGGGTGACTTTCTAGGCAACCAAATGTCCATGTAATTAGGTAATACTAAACTTCCTTCTGGGGTCTTTGATGAAATTAAAGATTAAATAGTTAGACTTATAGTTTTCCTTAGATATGATAAAAAGTTAAATTCTACCAGTCCTTCAAAGAAGAGTTACTGCTAGTACTCCTCAAATTATTACACAAAATAGAAACATTGTCAATTCTTTCTATGAGGATACAGTTATCCTGATACTCAAACCATATAAAGACTTAATTAAAAAAAGAGAATTACTGACCAATTGATGCAAAATACTCAATAAAATATTTAAAAACAGAATCCAGGAACAGATAAAAAGATCACCCACAATGATCAAGTAGGCTTAATCCTAAAGATGCAGGGATGGCTAAACATGTCAAAATCAATAAATGTAATCCAGCATACAAACTGGAAAAAAAAAAACCCAAACATATGGTCATCTCATTAGATTCAAAAAAGGCCTCAGACATAGCTAACACCTACTGATTATAATAGTCCTGGAGAGATCAGGGTTTCAAGGGACATATATAAACAATAATGACATTTTACAGGAAGCTTATAGCCAACATCAAATTAAATGGAGAGAAATTAAAAACAATTCCACTACAACCAGGAACAAGACAAGGATGTTTAATGTTAATATAGTACTTGAAGTTTTAGCTAAAGCTATAGAGATAAATGTGATATAAATTAGAAATGAACAGGTCTAGAATATCATTATTGGCAGATGATACGATAGTATACATAAGTGACCCTAAAAATTCCATCAGGGAACTCCTGCAGCAAGGTGGCTGCATAGGACATTTACTAATAAAGAAATAACAATAATAATAATAATAATAACAATAATAAAATAAAAGTAGTAACCCTTCTGCATACAAATGACAAACAAACTGAGAAATAAATCAGTACAACACCCTTTACCACAGCCTCAAATTATATAAAATATGTTGGTGTAATACTAACCAAGCAAATGAAAGACTTGTATAAAAAAATAAAAACAAACTTCAATTCTTTGAAGAAAAAATTTGAAGAAGCTATCAGAAGATAGAAAGATGCTCCTAGATCAGTATGATTAGCATAGTAAAATAGGCATCCTACCAAAGCAATCTACTGATTCAATACAATCTCTACCAAAATCCCAACATAAATTTTTACAGACCTTGAAAAGACAGTTCTCAACTTCATGGGGAAAACAAAACAAAACACCACCACCACCTATAAAAACACAAACAACAGCAACAAAAAACCCTAGGGTACCCAACACAAGCTGAACAACAAAAGAACTGTTAGAGTTACCATCATTTCCAATGCCAACTTGTACTATAGGGATAGTAATAAAACCACATGGCACTGGCATAAAAACAGACACATTGGTTGATGGGATGGAATTGAAGACTGAGACAAAAATCCACACAGCTATGGACCTCTGTATTTTGATAATGAAGCCAGAAATACACACTGGAATAAAGAAACCACCTTCAACAAATGATGTTGGTCATAATGGATATATACATGTAGAAAAATCCAAATAGATTCATATTTATTACCCTGCACAAAATTCAAGTCCAAGTGGATCAAAAAACTTCAACATAAAGCCAGATATTCTGAACCCTATATATAAGAAAGTGGAGAACTGCCTTGAAGCCATCAGCACAGGATATGACTTTCTGAACAGAACACCAATAGAGCATAAAATAACATCAACAGTTAATAAATGGGACCTCATGAAACTGAAAAGCTGCTCTAGGGCAAAGGACACTGTCAATTGGACAAAGAGAGAGCCTACAGAATGAGAAAAAGATTGTCCCAACTCCACATCCAAAAGAGGACTAATATCCAAACTATAAAAAGAAACTGTATATAAAAAATCCAAATCAGCCACTTTAAAAGGAGAGAACAGATCTAAATAGTTAATTCTCAACAGAGGAATCTCAAATGGCTGAAAAATACTCAAAGAAATGTTCAACATCCTTAACTATCAGGGAAATGCAAATCAAAACTACTTTGAGATTCCATCTTACAGCTGTCAGAAAGGCTAAAATCAACAACACAAGTGACAGCTCATGCTGGTGAAGTTGTAGAGCCAGGGGAACACTCCTCCACTCCTAGTGGGAACACAAAGTTGAAGGGCCAGTATGGAAATCAATAGGACTATTCCTCAGAAAGGTGGGGATCAATCTGCCTCAAGATTCAGCTGTATTCCTCTTGGGTTTAGACCCAGAGAACACGTCACTCTTCCACAAAGACACTTACTCAACTATGTTTATAGCTGCTTTATTCCTAATAGCAAGAAACTGGAAACAACCTAGATTTCACTCAATAAAGAATGGGTAAAGAAAATGTGGTACATTTATACAATGATGTATTACTCAGCTGTTAAAAAAAGTCATCATGAAATTCAAAGACAAGTGGATGGAACTAGAAATGATCATCCTGAATGAGGTAATCCAGACACAGGAAGACAAACATGGTATGTATTCACTTATAAGTAGATATTAGCAGTAAAGTAAAGGATAATCATGCTGTAATCCACAGACACAGTGAATAGAGAAGACAGCTCTAGGGGAGACACATGGATCTCCCTCTGAAAGAGAAATAGAATAGATTTTACAAGTGTTCCGGGGGCTAGTGAGAATGGGAAACTGGAGGGGTCAGGTGGTGGGGGAGGAATGAAGGGAGGATACAGGCAGAGACTACCGGAATTGAGAGGTAGTTGGGGCATGATGTGGAAACCTAGTGCAGTGGAATCTCCCTGGAATCTATGAGGGTGACCCTGGGGAGGATTCCAAGTAATGAGGGTTATGGAGCCTGAACCTGCCATCTTCTGTATCAAGGCAAGGCTTCCAGTGGTGGATCTGGGACACCAACCCAGCAACAAACCTTCAACGTACAATCTCTCTTTCCTGGAAGAAGTGCTGGGGCAATTGTGGTGCAGAATTGGTGGATATAGCCAACCAATGACTGGTCTAATAAGAGGTCCACACCAGGAGAAGGACTCCATGCCTCATACTGTGTGAGTCGCCAGGAACCGGAGGCTCAAAGTCTTAGGACAGACCCAAACACCATTTGCAAGAAAAAAAAAAGTAACAAAATTATTCCTAATGGTATTCTGTATACTCATAGATGGGCGTTTCAGCATTTCCCTCAATCATAATAATCAATGAAACTTCTTCAAGCAACAGATAGGAGAACAAGAAAATACCAGGTAGAGCTCAGGAAACCCCCAGAAGAGAGAGAGGAAGAATTGTTGGAGCCAGACGGATGGGGGACATTAGGAGAACACGGCCCCCTGAGATAACTAAGCAGGGCTCACAGGGGCTCACAGAGACTGGATGGGCAATCACAGAGCCTGTATGGGTCTGAGCTAGGTCTCCTGCATATATGCTATGTTTGTGTAGCTTGGTGTTTTTTGTGGGATTCCTAACAGTGGGAACAGGGTTTCTCTGACTCTTTTGCCTGTTTTGGGGGACCTTTTCATCATACTAAATTGCCTTGTCCATCCTTGATGTGAGGGTTTGTTCCTAGTCTTACTGTAACTTATAACTGTGTTTGGTTGGTATCCCTGGGAGGCCTGCTCTTCTCATAAGAGAAACAGAAGATGAGTGGGTCTGTGAGAGAAGGGAGTGGTGTGGAGACTGGAAAGATTGGGAAGAAGGGAAACTGTAGTCAGGATGTATTGTATGCTAGAATAACATAAAGAAACAAACTATTAGTATGTTAAATATAGATTGAAGGACATTTGTACTGTATTTGTTAATGATACTATGAATGGAAGAAAAAAATGGATTGAAAATAATGTTTGAATATTACAACCTACCCCTAAAACTTGTGATTACACACTTTAAATCCCTTTTTAGAAGCAAAGTCTCTGGGGAAAAAATCAATTTCGTTTCTAGGCAAAATATTAAGTTACTTGCAAATAGTCCATACTTCTCCTTAGTGAAAGTGGAGTGATTTCACAGAATGTTGATGGTGCTTTGGGTCTTATAAGCCTGCTAGAAGGTACTTGTGCATCCTGATTCATTTAACTGCTTTCATTCTTAATTATTTAGCTTGACTTCACTTTGCATTAATTAATCTCCTACATTATACTTCCTATAGTCATTAATTATTCCATGATGCAAGCTTTCAAGATGTTTGCAGATCATCAGAAAATAATTTGCCATAATTTGTATATCTTATTTTTTCCCATTATATCAGCACAGTTTTCTCTGTCTCAACATTAATCTCTCTGATACAAGTTTGGACAGGGTACATTATCAATAGGGACGCTACAGATATTTAGTGCTAGACTAAGAAGAGAGTATGAAAACCAATTTTTATTGTTGGTTGTGATTTCACGAATAACTTATTAAGTATTACTTACAATTGAGTTTTTCATAATTTTCTCAAACAAAAAAGAATTCTTCACTTATCCTCTTAGAAAGCAAGAGAACATGAAGTTCTATAGTAGGCAGGTGGAGAGGATTTGGGGAAGGGAAAATACATGATACAAATAGAATATATGAAAATTAAACAAGAACAGAAAAAAATTAAATGAAGAAACATTGTAGGGAAAGTTTTTTTTTTAGAAACTTTAAAATATTTCAGACCTGTGCATTAGTATCAGTGGACAAATATTTCATTGGATTATGTAAATTTTAACTTTAAGACAATATCTTCAGTTTCAATATTTATATATAAGTAGTAATCACACTCTGTTCATTTTACTGATCTAATACGTTGTATTGTAAATATTGGTTTACATATGTATCACCTCTGTCCTTGTATGAGGTCTTGTGTAATTCAATGGAAGATTTAATACTCAGATATAGTTGAAACTTTAAAATCCAGGGCTTAGAAAAGATCTGATTATTCCATAAGAATGTGAGTTTATTAAATACTCTGAAATAATTGATTCATCTTTACTGTGTCAGATACATGTTACTTTTGATTCAGGGCTTTGTTCAGAATTTCTGTGATTCTGCTGTCAGAACAACCACCTGCTTTCACATCCCCCATGGCACATCTCTAGCCCTCAGTGGCCTCCAGCTCTGTACCTCTAATCTCAGTTTCTGTCTGCATGCTTCTTCATTCCAAGACCTTCAATTCTTGTCCCCACAGCGAACAAACTTTGGAGTACCCCTTACATGACCACGCTCACACAAGACCTTCATAAGCTCAAATCAAGAAAGATATGTCCCGAGATGTCCCTGCTCTTATTCCCATACCTCTCAAGTTTGAGTAGGCCAGTTGCTAAATAATGGTACAAATTCTGAACATCAGCATATTTGTCTGGTATTAAAGCTAAATTTTTTCTTCTGCCAGATGCTCAAGAAAAAATGTAGATGTGACTTTTAAAATCATGTTTCTCCGTTTTAAAATTCTTTTTACAAATATTGTTTTTAATTTCCTGTGTCCATTTCCTTTTATGTTTCAAGTCTTTTACGCATACTTTATGGCACACAGTCCATAAAGTGTTCCTTCTCCAAATGATCTTTGAATTTTAATAGAGATTACAAGCTAAATACAAAAAATTAATCTCAGGAAATAAAATCTCCTTTGGCTTTCTCTGAGCTAACACTATGATTATCTACAATTCCAGTACAGGAAGGCTGCCTGGGCCATAGAATTTTAATGATATTCTCAGTTTATTGTATCACTATTAGGAAAAATACAACAATCCTTTGGTGTGATGCTTATGATACAATCATACAAAATGGAACATATTTTGTCCTATATGTATGTATCTCTGAGAAAATGAAGACTCATTCTGAGCACTCTGTAATTCATAAATGGGCAAATATATGTATTTCAATCATTTCTACAATGTTTAAACATGGGTTTGATTTTATAAATATGTGTTGTGTGGTGATTTCCTGTGAATTAAAACGTTCCACTCTCAAGGAGCTAAAAATCTAATGATGCTCAGGAATTTCACAAAGTTATAAGATTCACAGAGCCCATGTGAAGGATTATAAAATATGTTTAAAAAAAGATGGATAAGAAGCTGTGATGATACAGACACAGTAAATCACTACCAGAGTGAGGTGGACTTCCCTGTGATGCCGATCTTCTGGACTGCCTAATATAGCCTCATGATCCTGTGCCTCCTTACTGATGCTCTTGTTACAACAATAATCTCATGCTTAATCTAGCTGAACAGGTGGAATCTTTTGTCTTTTATTGGCACTCCAGCAAACATGAATTGATGTATGTGTATTCCCAGGAAGTAGCACAATAATAATAGCTTAATAAGATTAGGACTTTCTATGGCTGATGTTTTTTATACAATACATAAAAGATTCACATTAAGTGTATTAGTTCACTTGCCTGTCTAGTCAGCCTTGTTACATACAGTACAGAATTTGTCACTTTATAAACTACTTTTATTTTTTATTTTATTTTATAATTTAATTTAATTTTACATATCATCCACAGATTCCCCTGTCCTCCCTCCTCCCGTCCCCCACCCTCCCCCCAGCCCACCCAACATTCCCATCTCCTCCAGGGCAAGGATTCCCCACAAGGAAAAAGAGACCATGATAAATGAAGACCCCATGGGAATAGGAAGAAGCAAAGTGCTAGAGAGGTCCCCAGAAATCCACAAAGATCCCTCCACAATAGACTAATGGCAATGGTTGAGAGAAAGCCCGAACTGACCTACTCTGGTGATAAGATGGCCAAACACCCTAACTGTTGTGGTAGAACTCTCACCCAATAACTGATGGAAGTGGATGCAGAGATTCACGACCAGGACCCAGGTGGAGCTCCAGGAGTCCAATTGGCAAGAAAGAGGAGGGATTGTATGGGCAAGAATTGTTGAGACCAAGGTTGGAAAAAGCACAGGGACAAATAGCCAAACTAGTGGAAGCACATGAACTATGAACCAATAGCTGAGGAGCCCCCAACCAGATGAGGCCCTCTGGATAAGTGAGACAGTTGATTAGCTTGAACTGTTTAGGAGGCCCCCAGGCAGTGGGACTAGGACCTGTCCTTAGTGCATGAGCTGGCTGTTTGGAACCTGGGGCCTATGCAGGGACACTTTGCTCAGCCTGGGTGAAGGGAGGAGGGGACTGGACCTGACTTGACTGAATCTACCAGGATGAGCTGAATCCCCAGGGGAGTCCTATAAACTAGTTTTAAATCCAAGCTATTTTCACATTTCTAATTTGTTTTAGAGGGAAAAAATTAAATCACAAATGTAACTATATTACACATACAACCAGTCATAATTCTACATACAGTATCAAAGAATAGCATTAATTTGTTAACATACACTGCTCATTATGATAGGTATATAGGAGATTCTCTACAAATTTCACTACTTCTATATCCCATAAGTTACAAGTATAAATATGCATTGACTTAGGCCTCTCACTCAGTTCTGCTATCTCTGTGGTCATATGAAACACATATACACTTCAGAGAGCATGTATTTATGTTTACAAGAAAACTTTCAAAGGTACATTAACTGATGTGTTTGGGGGAATTAATTAGATGATTATAAAATGCCAATAAATCATTAGCAATTTTATACTGACCAGGATTACAATGCTTTCAAATAAACGAAAAGTCAAAGAAAAGACGAAAAGGAGAAAGAGGTCCAGGGTCCAAGTGGCTGATGGCATTCAGGTGCTGCATGTGTGACAAAAAGAAGGTTAAAGTGAAAACCTGGCAACGCAACAGACTTGAGAAACCATTGATGTTTGACAGTTACTGATTTCGATATGCTTCACAAAACGTTCCTGTCCTCAGCACAGTTCTTCTGCCGTCAACAAACAGCAACCTTTAGTTCTATAGACAGGTTAGACATTTCTTTATTTTTATTTTTAATTTATTTTTATTTTTATTTTTAAATATCTTTGCAAATATTTGCAGTTGAAATTAGTTTAGATGTATAAACCTTACATTTTGCAATAGTCTTTAAATATTCACTCTGGTATGTGAATATCCTGTAGTGTTGGTACAGCATGATGTTTCCCTAAGTACCAATACAATTACCTGTAAGATTCATTCTTCTCAACATGAAGAAATTTTGTCACATATTAACTTTATCCAAACATTTTAGCTGATATAAACATCCTGAAATATGAGCTTTTATCCTAAAACTTTCCATTTTCTGAAACAATTTTACTTGCTTCAGAAACCTCATAATCCTTATTGCTAATATGCATTTCCTTATACATATTAGCTTAGACTAGCTATTTCCAGTGAAGTCCAGATTCATCATATTATTCTTATGACCTAAAATCAAGTTCTGCAAGTAAGTAAAAAATTATGCAAATATATCATTACACTATCTTCCTCTTTAAATATGTTTTCCTGTAGATTCAAGGAGTACTTCACAGAAATGAATATGCACATTCGTTCAGATTCATGAAAATTTAGTTTCATTAGTGTGGTGAATAAACTATACCTAGAACACTATTATGGCTTACAGTTATTACTGACTCATTGTCCCAAATCCTTATGTCTATTAATGTATTATAATTATTTTAAGGTACAACAATAGTCTTATAGTGTGAAATACAGTGGCTGTCTCTTGGTAAATATTAAAAGCAAAAATTAAATATATATGCATAGCTTGAAGCATTTAATAATGCTCAGTAGAACTTTGGTTTTAAAGGATATGCAAAACTTAGTCTCCTTTAATATCTCTGGAGAGTACTTTTTAAGGCTAGATGTTCATTGTATTCTTTAGAGTGTCTTCTCCATTGCTGGAGAAAAGTAGTTATGTGAAATAGTGTCATGTCAGTTAAATAACTTTAAGAAGTGGGCTTTGTGATGGCTTGACACAATAATATTCTTCAATCAAAGTTTTTATTTGATAATTCTAATGGTATAAACATGCTTTAGTTCATCATAAACATTTTTAGTGTACCTTCAAGGAAAGGGACATTGTATTTACAGTTAAAATATATTTCTTTCTCTCTTTCTTTAAATTTTTCTCTGCATATTATGTAGTCACTTTAGGGGAACTAGTTTTTATTAAAGTCTATTGTACTTAGATCTGATGAAATGTCACTCTCTGTCTACCTCTAAATGAGATGGTTCTTGACATTGGGGTTTGCCATTGATTAAATTGTCATAGTTTATTTGAGACCTAAACGTTGCCTTTGGTCATTTTTCTTCTCTACTTTAGAAAATGACCTTTGTGAATAATTGCATGCCCCAGATGTGTCAAAATGAAGAGAAAGAAGCATTCCTAACTATGAAAATTTTATAAACTATTTGTCCCTAATGTCTTGAATAGCACTACAAAATACAATATTTCACAAGTACATTGCAGACAAAGTCATTTTAGGAATAAAAAGAGTTCAAAGAAGAGGTAGAGCATTTACAGATATTCTTTGTTCACTCTCCAATATTACCTTATTAAAAAGTATAATAAAACCCAAATTAAATATGCTTTTCAGTTGATGATTTATACATATATAATATGAAGACACTCTAAAAGTATGGCATTTAAATATGAATTTGTCACAGGTTTAAACTTTATTTATATCAAAGAAATATGTAAATAAATACAATCAAGTTATTTCTCAGATCTCTACAGTGTTTGAGATAAGAGTACTTCTTAATGCTTATGTGAGGAATGTCAAGTAAGTAGGATATATAGTTTCTTGTGTATACATTAGCATTTTTCTTAATGTTAACAATATGCTACCTTTATTTAGATATGTAGAATGTTTTCCACCATAAATCTTCCAATGTACCTTACATCTTACTGTCTTGATGAGATAAATTATATCATAAAAATCAAGACTGAATCAAACAAGAATAATCCTGATATAACATAGGAGGAAGTAGGAGATACTACAGAGAAGCATCTCCAAGCAGACTGAAATTTCAATTAGTGGCTATATTGAATCTTAGCTATAAATGATGTAATACAACTAGGCAAAGGATAGAAAAGATGGGAATTTTGGAGTGGAAGAGCTAGCACAGTGAGCAAGACGAAGGAAAAATTAGTATGCGACACTTGTAGCAAGAAAAATCATTTTAACAGCATGGGATTTTTCAAGGAATTCTGTATGTGCAGCAGAAATGAACTTGTGCCTATGTGTGTATGCATATATTATGTAATACGTATTATTATCACTTGCTCTGGCTCCTTTTGTTGGAGTAAGAATTATTTTTAAAATTCTCTTACACAACATATAATCTGCCAGCAGTGCATTTTAGACAAAATATAATCCTCCAGCAGTGCATCTGAGAAGAAATCTGGAGGCAGTGAACTAGACAGGAAATATTTATAGGTGTTTAAGATTGAGTTAAGGGATTAGCTTGCAGGCCAAGGGAAAAGAAATAGCGAGGATAAGTCTGAGGAAAGATTGCAGAGGAAACAGTCTTGACAAAGCAAAGGGAGACAAGTTAAAGGGCACTGATTTAAAGATGGCACCAAGAGTTTGGCCTTGAACATATCAATAAAAGAAACAAAAATCTGTAAGGAGAAAGAAATGTAAGGGAGTTCATTCCTTTTTTTTTTTTTCTTCCTATCTGACAAGACTTTGAAGAAAGTCCATTATCTGAACACCAGTGCACTTGGTGGTGTAAGAATTATGCTCATACAAGTGAGAGACCCAAATTGGACAGGAAGCTGCCACTATAAATGTAGCAGCTGAACGTGAGCACAAGGGAAATTCATGAACGTTAGTAATGTGAGAAGATAAGCATGAAGAACCTAGGACTAAGAGCTGTGTTACTATCAATAAATCCACCTTAAGGAAAGGTCTTCCAGAGAAGAATTCAATTGACATTGTGCAGGGATGCTTAAACTTGTGAAAAAGCTACTCACAGTAGTCTCAAAATATTAAAATATTTAGAATTTTTGAAATGCAAAAAAGTCTTCAGAAACTTTATTATACTCAGTACAATAAACACATTGTTACTACTTTTGTATACCTAAAATAATCTAATTCTTTGATAATTCTGAATATATTTCAGGACAAAATTCTATTAAAATTACGGTATAATTGTGCAAAAAGCAAATGGACCCATGAGCATCTTGCATTTGGATCATACTCTCCTTCACTTCCATCTAGACGAGACAACATGGTAGCTTTGTGTGCATACTACATTACAGTTTAGACACCCTGGAAATACAAGGTGAGCTAGCAAGGTCATTATTCATCTGATTACATTTTGCAAGAATCAATAAGTAAAGCAGTAAGATTATCAGAGCCGGTGATGAAGGGAAAATTGCACACACAATTTTGGGATAAAGACCATAAACAGATCCAGAATGATATATGCAAAGATACAATATTTTGTTCTTTTTGATGAGATTTGACTTAACATTTCTCTATGGGGGCAATGGAGCACCTTGAACTTTGGAAATATTTTTTAAAAATCATTATGTCTGTACTGTAGGCAAATAATGAAACACGACACTCACAAAAGCAAGGGAAGGAGTGAGCAATAGCTCCTGGGTATGGGGTTAGTAGATTTATTTAAATGATGTCACAGAAAGTCACAAAGGATTTTTAATATCAAAATCAATAATTTCAATTTTTGAGAATTAAATAAGGCTAATTATGAAAATGCAAAGTTTTATTTAAAGATGTAATAGAATGTATAGCCAGTATATAAATACCCATCTTCAAATTTTACACATATTCATACAATCCATTATATATTTTGTAATTTTTTTATATAATAACTCAACATTCTTGCCTTTTAAAATTAGACATTAATTAACATTTATCTCTGCCTTGAGTCTTTCTTACCATGTGGCAAGTATGCTTAGGTAATCCAGACAAAGAATAGTCTCATTTTCTTTGTAAGCAATACAAATGATATGTTAAATATGATAATGAGATGATGATGATGATAAGGGGATAAGTTTTCCATTGTAAAATTGATGGGAGAGATTGGAAAAATATAAATTAAACATACATTTTTGTTGTTACACCTAATTTTTAAAACATTCCTGGAGCAAAAGGGGAGTGGTGGCTTGTCATAGGCCCTCCGAGATCTTGAGAAGACAAACTCACTAGTCCACTATTAATTTAGATAATCACATTCACTTTGTGTTTCTGCTTATTGCTTAGAGCTCAATAAGAAATAAGAAGTATGTGAACGTTACAAAGGGCTTTTTATTTACTTGATATTCCTTAAGGAGCAGCAATGGTGTTTTCTTCTGGAAGTAACTGGTAGATGTTGCTGTTGTGATAACCACATCTCCCTTTTCTTTGAATCTTGCTTTTCATTCCAGAAGGAAAATCCTTCGAAACACACAGCTTTTGCTCCTTGTCCTAACACTGATGTTTGCAGGCAGCCCACAAATACTCTTCGAATAAAACCTAAATGTAATTGCAAAAAAAAAAAAAAAAATTGATGTATCACTTGTAAACAACTACCTTTAAACCTTGCAGAACATAATTTAAACTGAATTTAAGTTATAGTAAAGTAGCAAGCTATTCTTCAAAAATATAGTTAATTTTAAAATGTTAGTATGAACACCATATTCAAATCAGCTAAAAGGCACTTTATGTCACTCCTCAGTGTGCAGTTTTTTCGGGTTTCTTTACATCTCAAATATATACAGAAATATTTAGTACTCAGTTCTCAACAATAAAACTCTCTTCTACTAGGGGAGAAAAAAATTCTTTCCGTTTAAATCCCAAACTGTGAAAGATTCTGAAGATTTTCAAGGCTTGTGCCAGAAACTGATCATTTAGAATAAATGAGAAAAGGCAGCCAAGTAGTAAAATGTTCCCGAGTTATCAGAGATTGCTAGCAAAAGGTCACTCCGTCTAATTCTACTATGATCTATATAATCTAATTATGCTCATTTCTAAAGTAAACGTGTTATTTGCACTGCATTGGTATGCAGATTACAAAGTGTTATTATAGGATTATAAATGGAATGCTGCTTTGCACTTTGTATGAAAAAGACCGGTAAATACTATTTAGCTTCACTTTTATGCGGCTAGGATTTAGTGCACACTAAAAAGCTTAGCCAGTACAATATTAGAGCTCAAGATAGAGAAGTCAGTTAGCTGAGCACAGATGCTAAATAAAGCTGGGTAAGTGCAGATTTAGGCTCATCTCTTCGTTTATCACATTTTCTTTCATCTACCAGAAATATAGTTAATAATTTCAATGTTCTCTCTCTGGAAATCGAAAGCAACTTTTGTTTTAGCCATAACAGACAAAATTATTTTATGAGAACTTTAAAATGTTAACTTCTATAGAAGATTTATCATATATATACAATCATAATATATTTATTCAAAAATTTTGGAGTCAGTGCCGTGGCCTATGTTCTTTACGGAATTGTGTAAAACACATTTAGGGAACTTAGGCAGGTTTAATAATATTTGTCTCTGTGTTTAGTACTACTGTGGTTTACCAGCACATTAAAAGTGATGCTTTCAAATGATTTTCAAGTAATTCATTACTTCCTTCCCTCATGCATTAAATTTAATATAGCTTGCAGGGTCTAATTCATCTCCACGCATAGTAATAAATAGTGTACCACAAACAAATTCGGTATTAGTTTTAAAACAATTTCACTTCATCTATACATCAAATATGAAGTTACTGGTTTGTTTGTTGTGAGCTGTGAAGTTCAGAATCTTATCTGTGTGGTAACATGATCAATGGCTACAATAATCATCCTTGTGAAGATGGCATATCCCTTTTAATATTTTTAAAAGACTTTTCTTTTACTTTCTTAGGTAGTAAAAACTCCTCAGGACACTACTCTAGAATACAAATGAACCCAATGAAAGCACTTCAGAATTTGTATGTCAACCCATAATGCTTTTCTCCTTTTATATTTGAGCTTTATAACCAGAACTTCACAGGAAGAAAATTGTCTGTCCTCCAAACTTGGATATTTCTCTGAGTTGGTTTAGTGCTAGAAATCTGTGCATGTTCTAAATGACAGCTTTCCAGGGAGTTTGCAGAAGAGACAAAATAGAATCACATAGTACACAGACCTGTGGTGCTGAGAACCAGGGCTGAAACATATAAAGTTAAACATTTCAAACACATGACATAAGAAATTTTTGAAATATATACATATACAGTAAAAATCTAAATTCGAGTCATATTTTAATATGTATAGATTATTGTATCATAAACTCATTTCTGAAATAAAAACCTAAATTGAGTTATATAGTCAGTCTTTTAATCAAAAATTCAATGCTGGGCTATATATTCAAGTTTAAATTGTCTGATTTAAAAAATACTGACTTTCCTATAGAATCACACTTTATCCTGTGCATGGGGGAAATTCCACAGAGAATAACAATGTAACAAATTTCAACATTATTGTTTGCTGTATTTAAAAGGACAAAGATTTTTGTAGTAAGTATTAGAGCTACATAGTTGCAAGAGATTCTCTTAGAGCTACTTAATGTATAGACTGTGGAAAAGCATTAGCTTTATCTGAGTCCTTACTATAATTCACAAGGATAGTCCACATCAGACCTACAATGTCCAAATCAACCTCAGTGAAGTTGTACTTATTTGTACACAGCTCTAAAATGTGGAAACTGATTAAACGAAACACAAGTACTAATAGGACAAAGCAATCTTTTGAGAAGAAATAAATAATCAAATCACATTTATGAAATACTGCACACATAGGAAATGTTTACCTATGTGGGGGTATGGGGGTGGGAGGGTGTATTCATTTCTGTTACAGAGCACTGAAAAATGTCTATGATAGTTATAAAACTTCTTTCCACCACCATTTTAGCATCATTATTATTGATAATATTGGCATTGTATATGAGCGGTGGGGTAGTCAGATAGCTAATAAAATTTCTGCATGATAGGAGACCAGCTACTGAAAACAAATCAAGCTTTGACAAATACAATGAAAAACTAATACTGGGGGGAAAGGGATTTCTTTTCAGTAAATGCTGATAGGATAAATACTCATGTACATGTAGAAGAATGAATCAATGTCCAAATCTCTCAACGTTGATAAATATTAACTGAAATTGAATTGAATGTTTAAGCGTCAGAATGGGAAGTGCTGTGGATATTTCTCTGTATGCTGTGAATGTGTTGCTCTGATTGGTTAACAAATAAAATGCGGATTGGCCAGTAGCCAGGCAGGAAGTATAGGTGGGACAAGCAGAGAAGAAAATTCTGAGAACAGGACGGCTGAGTCAGGAGTCACCAGTCAGACACAGAGGAAGCAAGATGTAAAAGTACCAGTAAGCCACAAGCCACGTGGCAACTTATAGATTAATAGAAATGGGTTAATTTAAGATATAAGAACTAGATAGCAAGAAGCCTGACACAGCCATACAGTTTATATGTAATATAAGTCTCTGTGTGTACTTGGGTCTGAGTGGCTGTAGGAGCCGGGTGGACACAGAAAAACCTTCGGCTACAGGGATCTAATCCTGGCACTTTGGGATTTATAGTCATGAATACTCAAAATATGGAGAAGTGAGATGTGGATGGATGGTAGAGTTACTTATTTATTGTACTGTAAACAAGGTTGTAAATTCAATATCAGGCACTTCAAAAATAATAAAGGAAAATAACCTATAAATACCTAATTTACCCTGGAAAAAAAGAAAGCATCTTCAACAAACGGTACTGGTATAACTGGATGTCGGCCTGTAGAAGGATGTAAATAGATTGATATTATCACCCTGCACAAAATTCAAGTCTAAGTTAATCAAAGACCTCAACATAAACTTAGATACATTGAATGTGACAAAAGAGAAAGTGGGAAGTAGCCTTGAGTACATCGGCACAGGAAATGAAGACTGCCTGAACAGAACACCTATAACAGAGGCACTAAAGTCAACAATTAATAAATGGGACTGCTTGAAACTGCAAAGTTTCTGTAATGTAAAGAACACTATCAATTTAACAAAACAACAGCCTAGAGGATGGTAAAATATTTTTACCAACTCTACATCAGATAGAGGTCTGATATCCAAAATATATAAAGAACTCAGTGAACTAGATATCAAAAAAAAATCAAATTAAAAACATGCCTGCATGGAGCCTTCACCAGTATGTTCTAGTCTTCTGCAAGCTACTGAAAGAGAAACCTGGACACCACCTCGCCACAACATCCTCAACCTAATTTCTGTTTCGCCAGCAAGATGTGCTGAGGCAATGGTGGCACAAGACTTTTGGGAGTGGCCAAACATTGTCTGGCTTAACTTGAGGCCCACACCACAAGAGAGCCCATGTCCTATACTGCCATAATGGCCAGAGACCTATGGTAGAACAGAGCAAAGCTAGCTCCCCCGTCCCCCCCCCCAAAAAAAAACCTCACTGAAATGATTACTAACAATATTCTGCTATACTCATATATAGATCAATGCCTTGGTGCCTTGTTCAGTCATCATCAGAGAGACTTTTCTGGCAGCAGACAGGAGCAGGTGCAGGCACACAGAGCAGATATTATGTGGAGATAGTTATAACTGGAGGTCTCCATCAGGTCCCTATCCTCAGAGCTCAGAGAACGCTATGGAAGAGGGCGAGGAAAGATTATAGGAGTCAGGGGGCTCGAGGACACTAGGAGAATATGTTCCACTGAATCAACTAACAGGGATCATATGACGCATAGAGACTGAAGAGTCAAGGACAGAGTCTGAATGCGTCTGCACCAGGTCCTCTGTGTATATGGAATGATTCTTAGCTTGGTGGTTTTGTAGGACTTTTAACAGTGGACGCACGTATGTCTCTGACTCCTTTTCTTGCTCTTGGGCTTTTTCCTTGTCTTACTGTATCTTGTTTTGTAATGTTTGACTGTCTTGGAGGCCTGCTCTATTCTGAAAGGAAACAAACAACAGGGGAGTTGATCTGGGAGAGAGGGGATATGGAGAAGAGCTAGGAGGAGTGTATAGAGGAGAAACTGTGGTCAGGATGTACTGCATGAGTGAAGAATCTATTTTCAATAAAAAGAAAAAAAATATTCACAATAGCTATAAAATTACACCAATTAAGGGACCATGTTCTGATGGATGAATAAAGAAAATGTGGCATGTATAGCTGATGAAATTTTATTCAGCTACAGAAAACTATGAAATGCTTTCATTTGTGACAGTATGCACAGACCTGAAGATGATTATGCTAAATAAAATAAGTTAGCTTAAATTGAGAAGCACCACGTGGTCTCGTGATTATATGGAATCTTAAAAATGTTGACCTCATAAAGCTGATCACAGAGTGTGGTTACCAGAGGCGAGAGATAATAAGAGTAAAAGGGGGTGGGGCTAAAGTTGAACAGTGATGAAGTAACAATTGTGAAGTAAGTGCTTCTGTTGTGTTTATGAGCCATAGAAAAATAACATCTTTAGCACTGAAGGAAAAATGTCTAAAACTAATTTTTGTCCTTTGACTCCTATTTTTACTGCCAATATAGCCATGATCAGTTGTAAACGACATAAAATGTAAATAAATAGACCTTCTACAGAAGATATTATACAAGGTCTGTTACTAGCCTGTGAATTTTATTATGCATGATAATAAAATAGGCTGAGGGGACTCTTCAAAACAGAGCCATGCTTGAAGTTTATAGAATAGCTCAGATGATTCATGAAAAGGGCTCTTTAATTATAAATAGGTTGATAGCTTATGTATTTTTGTATAGTTTGCGTGTATGTGTGTATGTGTAGTACAAACATGAGCATCAGAATGTGCCATGTTCATAGGGTTCAGTGCAAATGTAACTGCACCCAACCTTGTATTTCCATAACATACCAAATTATTACGGCTACTCCTAATAAACTTCTACTTTTGCCATATTAGTTTATTGTTATGAATAGTTAGTTTTCTTTTGTACTTTCAACATTCACAACATGAAATTACCCAAAAGAAGATGCTTTCCTTTATATCTGTTCAGTGTGACCCCAGTCTTGAACTTCTCTATCACTCCAGGTTTTGCCACAGATGACTTAGTAGCTACAAAGGACAATTTCTTTCCTGGATTATTCTTGTACATTGTCTGCTTCTGATCATCAGTTTTTATAGTAATCGCTAGTATGTGTTTTATTAACATCTTCTTGTCTGATACATTGCTTTATTTTGTCAAATGATCTTTGTCTTTCTAGCATAGGTTGAAATCTACCTCTAAAAAATGTACATGTAAATTCTCACTCCTAGGGCCTCAGAATATTACTTTCCAGAATTGTCTGGAGAATATGTAGATTTAGATATTAACAGAGAAATCATACTTGAGTAGTGATAGTTACTTGGTATTATTGGCATCCTTCTAAAAAGGTGATCTCATGAAGAGATCTCACAAGCAGAACATCACATAACACAGGTGGTTTCATGAAGCTCTAAACTAGGATGCAGTGAAGATGGTAAGCACTATCTAGAATCAATGAATGGCTAAAAAGGATTTTAATGTCTTGAGGAAGCAGACCGCTACCATCAACCTTTTGCCAGATGTGTGACCCCAGAGCTGAAAGATAATAAATTTATCTTGTGTTAAGGCTGTAATATTTTAGTATGGCCATTCTAGAAAGCACTACACTGCTTACACCTAATTCTTGTGATTCTAACGACCTATGACTGGAAGATGTGGCTACAGATGTACTCTCCCTATTCTTTCTGGTGACTTCAGCGTTGCCTCAGAACCCAGTGTGGTACTTAAACATCCTCCAGGTTTGAGAGTGACATCATATTTTTGATCTACGTTCCCTAGATTTCTGTGACTTCAGCTGAACATTAGTATTATTCTTCCTCTTTAGGAACTCTGACCAGACTCTTTCTTTTGTTTTGCTTTATTGTTTGCCAAATGAAGTAGACAGTATTGATAACAGTACACATTTTAGTTATGTTTTGAAAAATATGCATTATATTTAATTCTCAGAGACTCTTTTGAGCCGCACTTCATTTTGAATAGAAATTTTCTTTGTCAACCTCATTATGACGGCATGACTTCTATATCCTATGACTCATTTCTGATTAGCGTATAGACTATCAGTTTGGAAAAGATGGGTTTCCCAGTTTATCTCTTTGAACAAACAAGCTTACACAATTTCATCACTGATCCAGAAAACTTGATACTATATTTTCTTTAGTAAATTTTCTATATCATATGATATTGGCAACATCAATCACTGTATTTTCATGATTACTTATTTAATAAAGTAATTCATCAATAAAATTGTTCTGGTATAGAAGTTGAAGTAAGAATAAGTCTTTAAAGATATATGCTTCTTCAGCTATGCAAAACACACCTGCAGTAATGTATCTATTATTCAGAATAAATACATTTATTGAATTTTCTTGCTGTGGATAAATACCTTATGATTTTATTTCAGAGTAAGTAGAAGCATGGCAAATATTCCTCTTTGGAGTCATGCTCACAGGAATATCACATATTTTAATGTATAAATCACATACATTATCAAAGAATGTAGAAAACAATGGATATGGATTAGTGTAACTGAGCTAATACTTGTCTTCCCTATAAACTATAAAGAATGGAAGCTCGATAATACACATTATGTATCTCTGGAAATCCAACTGTGTCAAATAATATATTGTTGTCCACAGGTAGTAAAACAGCATGTAAATGCAGGCTGTGCTGGAATGCTCATTTCATTTCTTGGTAGACATTGGATGAGTTTGTCTATATAAAGCAATATGTTCCAACAGAAAAAGGAAAGTTTACATTATTTAATTCTTTTTAGTTTAATTCGTTTTATAATGGACTAAATATGCTTTCCTAATTATAAGAGAAATCTAGAGTAATTAAGAAGCAAAGTAAAAGTTTAATTTAAAAAATGTGGCCTATTAAAAGATGTTATTAACAACTAATAAAAGTTTCAAAAGAAAATGGAGAATTAGCAAAGTCAATAAGCTTCCAAAATTTTCTGAAAATTCTATTGCATCAAATAAATGAGTATTTTTACAAGAAGTGGTAACTCATTAAGTTCTTGGATAATGGAAAACCATCTGCCATAAGATTCAGCATGACCAATGTATTCAATACTCTGCAAGCGAAGACTACTTTATAATATATATCTATATTTTATTTTATATGTATATATATATATATATCACTATTGCTTAATTATTTCCTATATAAACTATGGAAATTTATATACAGTAATCAATCATGTATCTGAGTGGATGTATATCCACTATGAAGATTTAAATTCATTAACTACAGAAAACAAAAGCTTCCTCTGTGTGATTTACTAAGCATTCCCAAAGGTGGTTGCATGTTTTCATGCTAGTTCATTGCTCCCTGGATGAGATGCATGATTTGTCTAATCACTGTTTGAAATGTAGCTAAAAGTAGCAGATGGTTGTCTTCTATCTTCCTCTTTGCTGTGATGAAATACTCGAACCAAGGCAACTTAAAGGATAATGAATTTATTTTGGCTTACAGTTTATTATAGCTGGAGATTTCTCCAGTCCCGCCAGGGCCAACAGCCACTAATACCCAAGTAAACACACAGAGACTTATATTACTTATAAACTGTATGGCTGTGGCAGGCTTCTTGCTATCAGGTTCTTATATCTTAAATTAATCCATTTCTACTAATCTATAAGTTGCCACGTTGCTTGTGGCGTACAGATACTTTACACCTTACTTCTCATGGCAGCGGCAGCTGACAGCATTTCCTGACTCAGCCTTCCACTCCCCAGAATTCTCTTCTCTCTTTTTCCTGCCTATACTTCCTGCCTGGCTACTGGCCAATCAGTGTTTTATTTATCAATCAATCAGATCAAGACATTCACAGCATCCAGAGCACCATCACCCATCAGTTCATAGTCTCTCATGAAGTAGGAGGCACTGTGGCCAGAGCTTGAGGGAGCTGGCCATGCCAAATCCACAGTTAAGAAGCAATAATTTTATTAAGAAAATGTTTGTGTTTTTTAATTCTTTAGCATTTTCCTTGTCTCTTGCCTTGGGGCAAAATATTCAAAATTTGAGCATTTGTTTTATATCTAAGAGTCATATATTCAAAAGTAGTGTATTTAAAATACATTAAATATCAGTTCAATATTATAGTATTGTGAGCTTATATGATAAGTAAATATAAGCTGGAAGCTATAAGGGCACATTAACAGTTTTATAATGCTGAAGGTATCTTTATAATTGTAAGTTTGTGACTGAATTTTGACTAGAATCCACAGAACAATTGGGATATGACAAACTTAAGTCCTCAATTTGAAAGTTTATATTTTAAGATATTTTTTGCATAAAGAAAAGTAAATATGTATTAGCTTGATATTATCTTAGACAAGCTATCTTAAGTGTTATAAAGTTCCCAATAAAATTCAAGCAAGTAGGAGTAAATTCTAGGTAATGAAGTAGATATCACTTTCATCACCTTAAAAAGTAAAGAAAAAAATATTCGTATTTGTGGTAAAAAAAAAAGTGGCTAAAAGTTTCAGAAACTAAAATGGCAGAAAAACAGGTTTTGAAACCTACTTCAAATATGGAAATATTCTTGTCACTGCCTTGTCTACTACAGACAAATGTTACTTTGAGAGGCTGTCTGAAGATGGAATTATCCACTCTGCAGTTTGCAAGGTTCACAATGCTTATTTCAGCATTCTTCCTTTTGAAATTCCACCTGGGTAAAGGGTCAAGTTCAATGGGATCAAGAAAGTGCAAGGAACAGTCAAATCAAACCTGATCAAAATGTTGGAAGATGTCTCTGGCAACGCTGCTTTGAATGACCTCCATAATATTAACAGAACATTTTTCTAAGTGAATAATAATGTCAAAGTGGCATTTCCTGATGCTTGAGTGGTAGATCAGAACTAAAGTTTGTGTTTGGCAAATATGAGGCCCTGGTCTGAACCCCCAATAACAAATGGTAATTCTGTCTACAGAGAAATTGTTTTTTGTTGTTGTTGTATTGTTAATACATTGGAGATTTTTTTGTTCTCAGCTCATTTCAGGAAAAAAAATTATGTGGCTCATTGACATTAACATTTGGGAGGCAGATAAAATGCTAAAAAAAAAATCAAATTTTGTAGTAAGTTCTGTCTGAATACTAGTCACAGATGTGTCTTTGCTATTTTGTGAATTTCCTTCAGTTTACTTAATTAAGTACATTTCAATCCCTCTTCCCTATATGCACAGTCATAATTTCCTCCTTCTAGGCATATCAGGATAGCAAACTGCATTCTATCAATGAAGAATGGATTCAGGCTGTAAGATCATGGGTGAAGAGTTGGAGTTCTATTCAAAGATAATGTTATATATGATTAACAAAGATTTATCAAATTTGGTAAAGAAGGAAAAGAATCTAAAAATTACAAAAGGACAGCCTGGCATAATAAAATACTGCTATTATTTCAGACCCCAACTGGACAGGCAAAAGGATATAAAATCTCAAAGTCATCCTTGTCCTAAGTGTTACTGGCTGGCACCTGGGTGGCTTTAAATCCTGCCTCAAAATTAATTGTAGCTGGAGTTATCTCCAGTCCTGCCTGTGCCCACAGCTACTCAGACCCCCCAAAAACACACAGACACTTATATTATTTAAACTATTTGGCCTAATGACTCAGGTTTCTTGCTATCTAGTTCTTATATCTTAAATTAACTCATTTCTATAAATCTATACCTTGTCAAGTGGCTCATGGCTTACCAGTATCTTCACATCTTACTTCTCATGGCGTTGGTGGCTGGCAGCATCTCCTGACTCAGCCTTCAACTTCCCAGAATTCTCCTCCCTCTTTGTCCCGTCCATACTTCCTGCCTGCCTACTGGCCAATCAGTACTTTATTCATCAACCAAACAGAGCAAAACATTCACAGCATACAGATATCCACAGCAGTTGTGAGCTGCCATTTGATTGCTGAGAATTGAACCCAGATTAACTGGAAGAGCATCCAGTTCTCTTAACCATTAAGACATCTTTCCAGTCCAACAATTAAACAGAATTTGGCCTATGGCAAGTCAGGTTATAGCTAGGCAGAGAATTGAGGATAAACAGGAAGAGAAAGGAGAGGCGGGAGAAGCAAGACGTGAAGGGAAGGCAGAACTGGGAAAAGGTACCAAGCTACATGACTACACATAAATAAGAATAATGGGTTAATTTAAGTGTAAGAGCTAGTCAGTAATAAACTTGAGCAAACGGCCATAGAGTTGGTAAATAATATAAGCCTCCATGTGTTTACTTGGGTCTGAGTGGCTGGGGGACTGGCGGGTAAGAGAGATTTGTCCTGACCACCAGCAGGCTGGGACACAGGAAACTCTAGCTACAATTAATCCTGACCAATTATAATGATATAGAATACACAGAATAAATCAGAAAAAGATAAAGTATAAAATGCTTTGGAAATTATCCTAGACTTTTGCCTTCTCTAATGTCTTTCAAAATTCTCTGTTTTTCTATCTTTCTGTCACATCTAAGTTTTCATAGTTTCTCCTCTTTCCTTTTACCTGAAATGTTTCAAATCTTGTATACATTATTGATACATAAACTATTCACTGATTTAACCTAGGGTAATTTTCTTCTCGATATAAAAGTAGCAGAATATTTTAGTGCCATCCATTGTGCAGTTTTCTAGATCATGCTGTAATTAGAGCAATTGTACTAGAAATACACAGTTTACCTAATGTTTGCTGGCCTCCGCTCATCATGTTTCAAATGTACTTATTAACATTACCAGGATTTCAATTGCCTATTTCCTCTGTGGAAGCTAACTAGAACAGAGCACATTTATTTAGACGATGCAAGTGTGCCAGCCAGCACTGCACACATTTGGGAAAGACTGAGAGGAATAAGCAAGAAACTTGGAAAGCTTCTAATGGATGAATAAATAAATGAAGGGAATGTTTCAGGCACTGGCTGGAAGGTAAAGGAAGTCTAAGAGGAAATTAAACACTTCATGGTATTCTTGCATAGACTGAGGCCAAATGGTAATTCGACGCAATTGCTATGAAAGTTGTGTTTTGTCTTCCTGACTTTGCTTCTGTGGAGACGGTGACCAGATGGTTTTGTCTTGTCTGATTTCATTGTTGTCCATTTTGTCTCACACCATATGGTGCTGAAGACATGACCACCACTATTCCAAAATATTGACACTACAAAACTTCATTATTTCCTTAATTTCAATAAATTTAAACATGAAATTTCCTTTTCCACCAATGAATAAGCATTTTCTTAAGCCTACAATTAGATTCTTAAGGTTCGTCTCCATAAATGTTTAGAAATCATTTATGAAAAGAGTAGACTTCTTATAAGAAACAGAAATATGATTTTAAAGAAGCCATTGTGTGCCTCTAGACCATGCTTCCTGCTACTGATATGACTACTTGTCTGTTTGGATTTTAGCTAATTTGTTTCTTTATCACAAATAATTTGATTATTGTATGAACAATGAATGTGTCTCTCATTTGTTTATTTATACATTATTTATTGCAAAAAATTTTAACAACTTTGTTTAAGAAGATTTATTTATTTTATTTGTTAATGTTTTGTCTATATGTATGTATATGCACCACATGCATACCTGATACCTGTGGAGGTCAAAAGAGGGCAAAGGAATCACCTAGAAATGGAATATCAGATAGTCATGAGCTTTCATGTGGGTGCTGAGAATTGAACTATGTCCTCTAATAGAGCAACAAGTATCCTTAACAGTTGAGTGATCACTTAAGTCCCTAAATAAATGCCATTGCTTTCTTTTCTTTTGTTCTTTGGGGACTCACCACCCAACTCCCAAATAATCACATAGAGAGTTACTATTGCTTATGAATGCATGGCCTTAGCTTGACTTATTTCTAGCTAACTTTTCTTTCTTAAATTTTCCTGTCTACCTTTTGCCTCTGGGCTTTTGTCTTTCTCAATGTCTGTACATCTTTTATTTCCTTCTTATTTTTTTTTAATCTTTTTTGTTTGTTTTTCGAGACAGGGTTTCTCTGTGTAGCTTTGCGCCTTTCCTGGAACTCACTTGGTAGCCCAGGCTGGCCTTGAACTCACAGAGATCTGCCTGGCTCTGCCTCCCGAGTGCTGGGATTAAAGGCGTGCGCCACCATCGCCCCGCTTATTTCTTTCTTATTCCATGTCTAGCTGTGTAACTAACTGGGTGACTGTCCCACAGCATCCTCCTCTCCTACTTTTCTTGCTCCTCGATCTTCTCTTCCTAGATTCCTCCCTCTATTTATTCTCTCAGCCAGCCAGCTTCACCTATCCTTTCTCCTGCATAGATATTGGCTGTTCAGCTGTTTATTAGAGTAGTCAGGTGTTATAGATAGGAAAACTAACACAACTTCACAAAGTTAAACAACTGCAACATAAAAGATTGCAACACATCTTTGCATCATTAAAATAATATTGTATAGCATAAACAAATGTAACACATCTTCAACTAATACTCCACAACATCAAAAGATTTATTATTTTTACTCAGTAATATGTATGTGAGTCTGCGTACAGAAGTACTGGTATTCACTGAGGCCAGTGACAATTGATCCCTCTGGAGCTTGAGTTATAGGTAGTTATAAGCCACCTGATGTGGGTGCTAGGAATTGAACTCAGATCCCTAAAAAGAGGAACAAACCCTTCTGAGCACCAAGCTATTCCCTAGGATTATTTAGTCATCTAATGTTTTTTTTTCAGAATGTAAATTTGATAAGATCAAATACTTTGATTCATTGTTAATTTTGATTCTCATATGACATTCCTATTCTTTGGAAGCATTATATATATATAATTTTTAGATAAAAAGTCAATATATGAGCTACTCCAGAATTTTAAAGCCTGATACTTGCTATTATCACCTTTCCCCCCAAGACCAGTTATTACATTAGTTTTCAATTTTTCTCTTTCAAAAAAAAAATCCAGACCCAATTTAGAAAGTAATCTCTGAGAACTGCATAAAATTCATATTAAAATTTAAAAGCATTAAAACCAATTTCATATATCAAATTTAGAAGGTGTATAAGCACTATAACAATATTTTTAGAAAAGTCTTTGAAATACCTGTGCATATAAGCTCTGACTAACACGCCTCTCAATTTTACTGACACAAACTGATGAAAAAGAGACACTATGTCAGTAAAGATAAGATGCAGTCATTTTGGAAAAGATGCTCTCCTTGTCTCAGAAAGGATTTGAGGTGAGAGAAATGACATGAAGCATAAGTCACTTTAAGGGGGGAAAGGGCTATAAAAGATTACCACCTGTCAGTTTCAGTACAAACAGAAGTTTTAGAAAATCCCGTTGTGTCCTTTGAAAGTGCCATCACTCCAATAGCCCAAGGCTTTTGTGCTCATGAGGAACGACTCCGAACGCACTTGATTAGTTGTGTAAAGCACATCTTAAGACAGCTATCTGCAAACAGATTGAATCTGAAAGCATTAGCAATCTGGTTTATGGTCTCCTGAAGAATTTGAGAAGGAAGCTGAGAACCCCAATGGTGCAGCAGAAATGGACTTTGTATGTACAAAATATTCTTTTGCTGGGGCACAGTTTTGACTGAGATTTCAGAGATACCGAATTCTTAACTATAATTCATCTTTGAATATGTTTAAAGAAACAGCTGTCAAACTGTTTGAACAACTAAAAGGATGCAATTTCTATCGAAGAAGATGCCTGAAAAATAAACTACCAACTCATTGAGGCAATAAAGAAGCTTTGAGTATTGATATTCAAATAAAAACAAATCAACTGCTTATGAGAAGTCTGATAAACATAAGTTTTAAATACAATATTAACTGTGAGATTTCAAAGACGGTTTTCCATGCTTAGCAAGAAAAAAATGAATTCTATATTAGTCACTATAATATCTGCTTACAAACTTTTAGGTATCACCAGCAATCAAACATTTTTCCAAAAATAATTTATTTTAATAATAAAGTTAGAAGGAAAAAATGCTACTCAAAGGAACTGCTGACATTTAAGATATCACATACATTCTTATTGAAGAGTAAAAATTATGATGAATATGCTTTATTTCTGAATATTCAATACTAGTTGTAACCAACCCAACCCATAATTTGTCTGCTGTCAATAATCATTACTTATATTAGTACATGGAAAAATACTTTCTCAGTCACCTTTGTCTTGATTTTTAGGAGAGAAGATGGATATGATATAACGCAAATAAAGTGAGTAATATTTAAGTGTCTTATGGAGAAAGTATTAGAGAAATTGGAGTAGGCATATTTGAACTGGTTTAAATTTAAGAAAAATAGTGGTAAGAATGTTGAGAGGGTGATGTACATTTGGAAAGAGTGACTTGGCTGCAAGAGCATAGAGAGAGGTTCTTTGACAAATCAGAGCCTTGGGATATTTGGGTAAAGTGATAGATTGATATTCTCCCTGATGATTTGGTGAAATAATCACTATATAACATGCAATTTTGAAATTCTGGCAAAAAATTCAAACTCACTCAAGCAAAGAAAGATTAATGCACTCTGGGTGTAGGCAAAGAATCAGTTCATAGGATAATAATCTATGCTAGTTTATTGAAATAAATAAGGTCCAGTAGAATTTGCTATCTTATTTCTTTAGATGTGTTTTTAGTACAAACTAATAATAATAATATATATTAAAAACAAATTCTATGAAACTGAAGCGAATCATAATGTGATCTTACTTTGAAAGTGACTTCTTTATAACAGCTCATGTTTGTATAATGATGACCTTCTGCATTTTCTTTACTAAGTTTCATAGAATGGCATTTTTGACTCCTGATAATGAATGCTGTTTTAATTGGTGAATGTGAAAACTGCTTGGTAAACATTCAACTGCTCTGACCCTGACTGCCTCATCCTTTTAAAGAACAGGATATTGAAATCACAACTAGTCTTAACCACTTAGACACTAAGGACCTAGATTTCCTTAAAATTGTAAAAACTAACCTCACTAGATAGCATATATAATGTTCTGCCAAGAAAATGCATACTTATCATGAAAAGTATTTATTTTTTAAACAAATCTGAAGAAATTCACTGTATTACAAAAAATGCTTTTGAGAATTTTTATCATAAATACATGGAAAATAAATTGGCATAATGGCCTGTGGGTAAAGAGTCAACCATTTAAGAGTCTGTGAAACATATAATTTATAGAACAAAAATGTAATTAACACTGAATTTCTGTGTTTGGAAAGATTACTTTCCGCATTTATTAGGATTTGTGCATCTGTGACACAGCAGGTTGTTAAATTGCTCAGTCTCATAGATAGCAGTTGGCATTTATTCAGATGAAGTAGCTAGCTAAAAATCATTCTAATCTGCATGAGAAAAAGTATACCAATATCTGAGCTAATTTTCTTCTGTCTTGGAGGTATAATCCTCAACAATAGGAAGATGCTTCAATACATAAAGTTTGTCCATAAAGTTTCTTAGGAATTTCCCAAAGTATGTTGTATATTCATTGGCTTATAACTAAGTTTTATTTTATATTATATCATTTAATTTTTGTTAGGAAGTTAACTACACTTATTAAGTTGACAATTGAAGTTTCATGGAATTGTGAAGGTAGTTCACAAGGCTCCTGGGAGGGTAGACTCGCTTTAGTGTGATTATCGCTTTTAAGAGAGTAGAAATTCTCCCAGCACGTGTTTTACAAAATTTTGTTAACTTGTTCTATATAACTACATTAATGGAAAAATTTTAACAAGACAGTTAATGTAGGCATATTATTCTGAATATTTTGACAACATGTTAAGAAGACACTCTTGTGGCATTGCAGGAAGTACAATTGCTAGCTTTTTTTTTTTTTAGCATAGTATATACTTCCCTAAGTGTTACACATGTGTTTTTCCATTCCAACAACAACAACAACACAAAAACATCTTGTACAGAATATTTTTCTAAGCTACATTGTACAAGAAGTGTATTTCAAGAATCTTCCCTGATTATTTATGACTAGTATACAATAAGCATTTCTAGATGCTATGAGATGTTGTAAAACTAGATATTTATAATTGTAGTTTTCCTTAGTCATGGTAAAAGATAAATTAGATATGAAACTTTAGACTCACAAATATAGGATAGATGATAAAATACTTTCTTTGAATTTGCCAAACATAAATAGACTAAATATTGTAACTATAATTCTTACTTGATACTTGTTTTATTATATGTAATTTTACTATGTTAAAGTTAAAACCTTCCTTTGTGATTAAATAGAAAAGAAGAAGTGCTATGGGATGTCATTATGTATGCTGTGAATATGTATTGCTCTGATTGGTTGATAAATAAAATGCTGATTGGCCAGTAGCCAGGCAGGAAGTATAGGTGGGCAAGCAGACAAGGAGAATTCTGGGAAGAGGAAGGGCTGAGTCAGGAGTCGTTAGCCAGACACAGAGGAAGCAAGATGACAAGGCAGAACTGAGAAAAGGTACCAAGCCACGTGGCTAAACATAGATAAGAATTATGGGTTAATTTAAGTGTAAGAGCTACTCAGTAATAAGCCTGAGCTAATGGCCAAGCAGTTATAATTAATATAAGCTTCTGTGTGTTTACTTGGGTCTGAGCAGCTGCAGGACTGGGCAGGATACAGGAAAACCTTTAGTTACACCTAGATTTTAACAAAGCATTATTAGTTTGACTTGTGATCTTGCTTATATATGCAGCAGGGGGTATTTTCTCTATTTCTATTTCTCACAGAAAATAGCAGGATCACATTCAAATGTGTTTTTTATAACACTTTAAAATTTAATTTAGCTATATTGTTGATTGAACCTGGGTTGTTGTACATTGTCAGCAAGTGCTCTATCCATAAGCTGTATTTCTGCTTCTTGTGTTATTTGCTTTTAGGATATAATTCATTTACATCATTTCTTCCTTCCCCTTCCTTCCAGTAATCCCTCCCCATTCTTGATATATTTTGTGGTCTTTAATCACCAGTGTTATTGTATAAATATATGTATTTGTGTATACATATGTATTCCTATACATAAACTGTTCAGTCTATACAACCTTACTTGTAAATATGTTTTCAGTGCTGACTTTTTAACCTATTTTACACATTTTTTTATTGAAAATAGATTCCTTTTTCATACATTATATCCAAACCACAATTTACCATCCTCCCCCACTCCTCCCAGCTGATCCACCACCTCCCCTTTCCCTTTGAACCACTCATCTCCATTTTCCTTCAGAAAAGAGCAGGGAGCCAAGAGACAACAACAAAACAGGACAAAAAAAGCTAAAATGAGATTGTGCAAAAAGTCCTCATATTGAGCCTAGAAAAGGAAACTCAATAGGAGGAAAAGGGTCCAAAGAGTAGGTAAGAGTCAGAGACACACCTGTGATGATATTTTATTTGTATGTTAATAAATAAAGTTTGCCTGGAGATCAGAGGTCATAGCCAGCCATAAACAGAAGTCAGGCCATAGTGACACACACCATTAATTTGATCACATAGCAGGCAGAGTCTTTGAGTGGTCAAGGACACAGCCAAGGGTAGTGACACACATCTTTAATCCCAGTACCAACCATAGAGACCTGGAGGTCTGTATAGACAGGCAGTGATGAGGAAGTCATGTGACTGGGCTTAGAGCCAATGAGAAGGCAGAACAGGAAGGCAATAAAGGCACAGGTAAGACAGGAAGAGGCTCTCTTGGGGAGCTATGGTGACATGGTAAGCTAAGGTTAGTTGGCGGCTATTGCTCTGGTCTCTATGGCTTGCACCTCTGTATTTGGCTTTGTGTTTCTTATTTAATAAGAGTGTTTAGAAATTTGTCTACACACACCTGCTCCCACTCTTAGGAGTCCCACATAAACATCAAGAAAACAGTCATAATATATATTCAGAGGACGTGATACAGTTCCATGCAGGCCCCATGCTTACAATTTCAGTCTCTGAGTGCATATAAGCTTTCCTTCCTTTTTTCTGGAAGTGCCAAGGAAAGGGACTCAACTTTTTCTTTCTTTTTTTTTTTTTTTTTTTTCCGAAACAGGGTTTCTCTGTGTAGCTTTGCGCCTTTTCTGGAACTCACTCTGTATCCCAGGCTGGCCTCAAACTCACAGAGATCTGCCTGCCTCTGCCTCCTAAGTGCTGGGAATAAAGGCGTGCACCACTGCCACCACCACCACCACCACCTGGCTTTCAACTTTTGCATTTTGAGACAAGGTCTTACTAAGTTCCCCAGCTTATCCTTGAATTCACTTGCTAGGTTAGGTGGGAATTTAAAATGAGACTCTTCTGGGTCTGTCTCCCATGTAATTGTGCTTACAGGTTCACATAAATAGGTCTCATCATTTCATATGAATTTGTAATCTGATTCCACAATCTCTCTCTGAAGGAACTAGACACAATTTTGGAAATGAAGTCTTTGTAATACATGCATACACACACACACACACACACACACACACACACACACACACACACACAAAACCAAACAAATATACAGATAGAGAGAGAGTATGTGATAGAAATGGACAGACAGACGACAGCAAAATATAGAGAATCATATTAACTAAATAAACTGTAACTCAGTTTTCTATGTGCTATTGCTAAGTATAAATTGCCCTGATGTTATAAAAAGTTGTAGTAATCAACACTACAAACATTGGCCTTAATTTTTTTTAATCACCCAAATAGAAAAATTTTCCATCAAACAATAACTCACTATCCTTATTATCATAGTCTGTATTAGTTATTGCACTCTCTATATCTATTAGTCCACCTCTAGATATTTCATTAAAATAGATTTACATGTACATGTATTTCAATCATATAAAGTTTTCAGTAGCATATACTGAATTGCATATACAGAAAATTCCATTTTGTGTGGAAACAGATTTAGTTTCTTCACTGACTTGTTTACTCATAAACCAGATTGGTTTTACTTGGGATTTTATGAACAATGGCTACAATGAATACTGACTCACAAATTTCTAATTATGTTGTTCTAATTCTTTTGTATGTGCCTAGGAAGAGTGTTTCTGGGTTTTGAAATAATTTTATTACTGATTTTTATTGTAGTTGAATCAGAAATATCCTATAGGTCTGTGTTTCAACATTCGGTCTTCAATAGTTAGTACTAATTGAAGGTCTGGAAACCATGAAAAGGTGTGGTCTAGTAGGGGGAAGTAGGTGGCCAGGGCTGGGCCTTGAATGTTTACAGTCACAATTTTTGCTTATCTGCCCTTCAGGCTTCCTGGCCTGTCCTCCTTAATGGAAGCTTCCAAGTGTGTCCCCTGCCGTGAACTAAGGTGCTCCCATCATGGCTTACTCACTATAATAGATTAAAATCCTGTCAGAAACAAGGTGCCAAAATAATTCCTTACTTTCTTAAATGGTTTCTGTCTGGCAGTGGCTCACAGTGTCATGAAAGTATATACTTTTGAATGAACAACAAAGCATTTCCAGAAACAGTATTGCATGTCTCCTACTGATGTATAGTATTGTTATTTCTCCATATCCTGCCACCATCTTACATGTTTAGTCTATTAAAGATTAAAATGACTAATGGTATTTGTTTTTTTCCTGATAAAATTGACGATTGATCATTTATAATATATAAATGCCATTTATATATCTTCTTTGATGAACTATCCTTTTGAGCATTTTGTCCACTTTTGAATGTAGTTATCTATCCTCTTGATATATAGTTACATAAGTTCTCCATAGATTCTGAGTCACAAATGCTTCTTAGATACATGACACATAAATGTTTTCTACCAATCTCTATTTTGTCTTTTGATGCACAATGACTTTTTATAACAGAGTAGATTTTATCTATTTTTTTTATGGTTAGCTATGCTTTTGTTGTTATGTCATAGAATCCATTGGCAAATTAAAAGTCCTAAAGATGTATTACTGTCTTATTCATAGAGTTTCATGATTTTTACATTTAGATTAAGGTTGTTAATTAATTTCGAGACTGTTTTACTGTTTAGTTTTTATATTTGTGAGTGTTTGCATATGTGTATCATATGTGGGTAGGGAGGATACACATGTGCTTGTGTGGACCTGTGGACTCCAGAAGTTGCCCTCAGTGTCTTACTCTATAACTTACCATCTTATTTACTCATTCATTTATAGACAGGTTTCTCACTAACAGACTCAGCTAACTGGCTGTTCAGTGAGGTTTAGGGACCAGTCTCCATTTTTCCAGCACTGGGTCCCAAAATACAAATACTTTTATGTTTAAAAACTTTTCCATTTCTTGTATAAATTAATTCTCATTTTATTACCTACTTCAGTATGTTAGATCAGTGGTTCTCAACCTGTAGGTCTCAACCGCTTGGACAAATCTCTATATCCAAAAATATTTACATTGTATTTCGTTACAGTAGCAACATTACAATTATTAAATAGCAATGAAAATAATTTTATGGTCCGGCTGTCACCACAACATAAGGAACTATATTAAGGGGTCACAGTACTACGAAGATTGAGAACCATTGTATTAGATGGAAGAGGTATTACTTTTTGTTTTCTTCTCCTAATACTTACTATTGGTATCTAGCCGCACTGGTAGTTTTTGTGTATTGATATTTGTGCCCAGAAAAAAAATTATTGTATAATAAATACACAAAGTAATGGATTTCATTACCTTTCAGTACACACATTAGCATACTTACCACCTCCATTACCTGCTCATTTCCTCTTCCACTTATCATCATTCTCTTCCATATTCCTAACACTCCATAGTTTATTTCTAAGTCCTTTTTTTTCTGATTTAAATTCCATATTTTCGTGAAAACATGTATTGTAAGACTACAACGTCTTGTTAGGTTATAATTTATTTTTTAGAGGACTCAACAACAAACATGGATATACTTCTTCTGTGTTTTAAAGATCATGTGTTTGTTTATTTCTTGCTCTACTTTACTTTGGCACAAGCTTGCTCTAAGCCTAGAAGTCATCCCCAGGTGAAGGTTTTGAGTTTGGTAGATCCTGTTTTACACATGATCTTGCTTTGGCCAGTCATGAAAAAATCCTTTACATATAAATTGTATTATTTGAATTTTCTAATTATCCAAAGACAATGCCACCAGTTTGATTTTTTCTTGGCCTCAGGGATCTATTATGTATTTTCATTTTTTTCCTTCACTTCAGATAACTAATGGTCGCTTGCAGTGCTTTGCAAAAGATCCCTTTCCTGGTTTCATTTCTAGAAGAGAAGAGCATTTATTTCATTTATAGCTTACAGTGCATTATTAAGGGGAGACCTGGAAGGAACAAAAGTAAGGAACCTGTAGGCAAAAACTGAAACAGACTGTGGAGCAAGACTACTTGGTTGCTCACTCACCGTGCTTTGCTTGACTAAGAGGAGGTCATTTATTTGGGGTGAGGATTAGTAGGAGAATGATAGGAGGGAAGAGCCAGAGGGGAGAAATGATGTAATTACGTTTTAAAATAGACAAACATGATCTAGAGCAGGGGTTTTTGTTACCCATCTCTACTTGAGAAGACATTGGTAGTTGATGGCTGATGAAGGAAGAAGATTGACTTATATGGGGCTTAGGCCAATGATTGGTAGGTTTCCATGGCCTATTGGATGACTCCACAAATATGCACATATAGACAGCAGTATTTAGAAATTGTGGGTTTTAAACAAGAAAGGTACAAGAAACTCAAGGTGGTAGAATATATTCTGGAAATGGTCCAGATAGCTTGAGGAAGGGAGGGGGACAGATAGGACCAAGATATATTGTACAGGCACATACATTTCTGACATATATTTAAAAACAAGGCAGAAAGCTAAATATTGAGAGAAACCCCTAATGTTGACACCTTATCTACACACAACCCCCAAAACACATGCACACATACATTTCACAGCCCCACCGTCAAGTACATACACACACCAATACACACACAGAAAAGAAAAATAAGGAAGAAAACAGATAAAAAGAAAAAATAAAATAGAAATAATACTTTGTGTCCAATATGTAGACAGAAATTGACCACAGGATGGTTTGTTCAATCTTAACTCTATTTAATCAAAAACCTTATGGGATAAAGGAGAGATAAACTGAGCACTGTGAAGAGTAAATAATCAATATTTAGATTATGAGAACTAGTTCAGGGCAAGTAATCCATTACTTTCCAGATAATTAAATTTGAAAAATAAAAGCGAAGTATAGACATATATTAAAAGACAAGTAAGAGATCAACTAACATAAATATAAGGACCTCATCTGAAAAAAGATTCAAATAGAAACCAACGAGAAAAATGAAATTGGAAAACATGTTGGTAGTTGTTTTTTAACTGTGAAAATAGTATACTAGCAAAGTTATATATTTACATGACTTATGATACATATCGGAGTGGAGTCAAATAATTTTAGGTGAAATGTCCCCATTGTGCTGGAAATAATTTCAGGAATATGAGTGTGGAAAGCAGGTAGAAGCGTGGGTGAAACAACTGGCTGGTACAGACAGTAATAAAACAGGGTGTGTGGGTGGGTGTATGTACTTGGGTGTTGAGTTATACACATTGTGTGTGTGTGTGTGTGTGTGTGTGTGTGTGTGTGTGTGTGTGTGTGTGTGTAAGAGAGAGAGAGAGAGAGAGAGAGAGAGAGAGAGAGAGAGAGAGAGAGAGAGAGAGAGAGAGAGAGAGAGAGTTTGTAGATCAGGAGTAAATATGAGGTATCTTCCTTAATAAAACAGAGAAATTAATTTACTCTTCTATTTGGCATCTAATAAAATTATATTATAAATTAGGTGCCTGTGCAACAATCCATATCAGGAATGAAACTAAGTTGCATACATATCTTAAATTATTTTTTGACTAGAATTGTCTCTAATTATGAATGGTGGATTTTTAAGAATGATACTTCATTTTTTTTCTATGCATTACTAAACTAAGTTCTCTGCTTTTATCAGCTTCTCACGGTTTCAACAAGTATATATTTACTCATGTCTTCCATGACATCTAGACTTTTCATACCACAAAATGCAGTCTCCTAAGTATCAAGTCCTCAGGAGATTCATTGCCAAATTAACCTTATTTTATTTAACTGCCAACATTTGAAAAGACTCAGAACTAGTGTCAATTGTTTGTGCCAAATGTATCTTGCCCAATAAAATGATGGTACTCTCCAATGCATATTTGTAGTAAGTGAAGAGAAATTTGCTTTGAAGAATAAATTTCAGAAATTTAATGCTGATATCAAAAGTGTCAGACAGATATTTAGTGAATAAAATACCTTCTGAGAAACCTCTAGTAACTTTTCTTATAAATTAAAATGTTGCTTTGGAAAAGAGCAAGCGAACATTTTCAAGATTCCAGATTTCATGTCTAATCAATGCATATACTTTGGTTAAGTTAAGGAGTTGAGTTTAAGTACATCCAGTACAGTAAGAAACGCAGTATGTAGATCCATGTTTAGAAAAAATATATACTAAATGATGCTGAGGAGATAGTTCAGAACTCATGAAATAAGACACGTGTCCCAAAACATGTGTAACTCTAGCTCTGAGGGATTTGATGTCATCTTTTTGGTTTAGAAATAAACAGGCCTTCACTCATGTACAAGCATGCACATACAGTCACATGGCCATATCCCCACAAATTGTTGGGTATGGCTACAGTTAGAACATTTAATAAAGAACAACATAAAGTTCTTGTGTAATTCAGTTACTTATTCTGACAGGGAGAAATTACCATCAGGCAGATGATTGGTAGGTAGTGCCCCTGCCTAGAAAGATAAAAAATACAAATTATATATTTAATAACAAATGAAAGCAGAAAGGGACTTAATAAGAAACAACAAATACATCAAAGATACAAGCTTATAATTATGTTGACATAAAAAGGCATTCTCTCTTTCTCTCTTTCTCTCACCTCCACTGGTTGATATTTGTCTTCATTTACATTATAAGTGAGACCCTAAGCTGCTTGTAAGTTTAAATTAAACTCAGAATATCCTTGTTATTGGAATTTCTGTATATTTAATTTAATTTTTGAATTAAGTATGAATAGTCAAAATTGCTTCTCTTTCAGGTCATATAACTCCTGGGTTTAGTAATGTTCCTGTAGTTCCTTATACTATTTGTGTAATATTTGATGTTCAGTAACTCTCTAACATGAACAAATAATTATGTAAATGAAAAAAAATTCCATCACCAGAAAAGCACTGCAAATTTAATTGCTACAAGATGCCACGCAGTAGCTGTCTATCCCATAATAGTTTGGCATCTGCTAACAAATTGGGTAGAGCTACTGAATTTATTGTAAATCTACAGTTACACTGTGACTTGGCAGGTGGTATTTTTAATGGCCTTGAGAGTTAGCATAAAAAATTATAAGACGGCGGGCATTTTCACTACCACAATATAGATAGAGAATAAAAGTATCTTTAGCCGCAAATAGTTAATGAGCATCTATATGTGCAAGGCACTGTAAAGAGGGCAGATCATTTTATTTCCTTGGAGCTTATTTTGGTGCCAGAAAAGGGATTTTATGTGCTGAGTTGACAAGTCCAATCTTTCAGGTACGGTACTTTCTGCATACTGTAGAAAAACATCAGACAATTTATTTTCTGGGAGACTTTCAAATACTGCAGCATTAGCAAAGCTTGAACAAGGGCCAGTGTGATCTTAAGCAAACTCCCCATCTTTCTAAGGATGTTTGTGTTGGGAGAAATGATCTTTGAAGGTGTTTGCTTGGAAATGTCAGGAGCACAGACACAATTACCAGGCCTGGTGGTATTACCGCTTGGTAAAGGAACAAAACAGCAATGGGGCAAAGCCTGAAGGAGTGATAGGCAATTGCCCAAATATCAACAGAGTACTATACAGATCATGAGAGAGGGGTATAGTAATTTGAACAAAACTATCCCTGTCATGACATTACCTGTCATAAAACTGGGAAAGGGGGGAGCACATAGTGCTATAAATAGAAAATAGAGGAAAATTCTTTAGGTATATAATATCTAATTTGAAATAATCAAAAAACTGTATTATAATCCTTTAATTATTTTCCCTCAAAATAGCCTGGTAAATGGAATTTCAAATAAGTGAAAATATGCTTAAGTAACCAAATGGAAAAAAATGCTGTTTCAAAGTTACAAAAGGTAGAATTTTCTTTCTAAATGCTTCGGTGAGTAATTGAAGGTCGCTCTGCTTCTGTCATTAAGATTCAGACCTAACTAGGGACTTTAAAACTCATAACATATTTTTTATAACATATTTAAAATAATTATTCTCCTAAAAGTGATTAATAACTAGAAAAGAAAGGCCAACGCTCTTTCTGGTCAGTGCAGGTTCCTCAATGGCAAGACTTCCTATTTACATCCGTTTGTGCTTTTTTAAAACATCTAATTTATATTAAATGTGATAAATATTTAAAGCTACTGCGTAAGTCAGAGCCTGTTCAATAGAGATTTTTTTATTTTGTCATTTATTAAGACTATGTTCTGTTTACTTTTAATTATACTTCCTGTGCTATCCTTTGAGAAAAGAATGAAGACAAGCATGAGTCAGAGCACTCACAGAAGGTCAGTATATAGAACCGTGAGTGGCTGAGCTTGCAACAGGAACAAGCAGTTCCGACTTACAGGGAGCACTTCATTTTTAAATATCCAGAATGAAACCATTAATCATTATTACATGTATTATTTGCCACTTTCTATATAAAAGTTTCCTGGGAGCAGAAGCATTTTGTGAGTTCACCTGGCACAGTTACTATTTTGGAAAATTGCAAGTCTGTTTTTCTTGTTCTAATTAGTGTTCCTGTATGAGTCATTCAGCAAAAAAAAAATTTAATCATCTGTTCTCTGAATACTTAAACACAGTTATTCATAAAATTGAGAACTGCCATTAAAGTACAATTAGTGAAGGAGAATCAGGTTTGGTGAAACCATTGTCTGAAATGGTTCAGTAGCCTTTCTTTAGACAGAGAGATATATGTGATTAGCAAAACAGTATTAAACAATCCTTGGACTATAACAGTTCTTTGCAATCAGGATGATTTAGATTGACTACTTACATGAGTTGATTAGTGCATTAATTCAGATATTTGTATGGAAATACAAGTGAAACAACTAGAATAAAAGATGGCAAGTCCATTTATATAGTCATTTATTGTAGTTTTCTTTAAAAATATTTTATTCTATTGTTTTCATGTGGGTGCATCTGTGAATGAGTGCATGTGTGTTTATGAAGGTGTGCATGGAGACCAGAAGTGGGTGTCAAAGCCCCTGGAGTTCTAGCTTCATGCACTAGCGTGCTTTCTAACATTGGTAACGGTAACTGAACTGGGGTTTTTTGCAAGGGCTATTCCATACTGAGCCATCTCTATAGCCCCTTATGTTATTTAATGAAACATATTTTATTAAACGTATAACATTGAAATAAAGATATTTTCACTTAAAACTAACAGTCTCCAGCCAAAAGATCAGAATGTGTGATGGTGTTCCTTTCAGTCATTTCTTAGCATTTCCTTTTATGTGATTGTCTCCACTCTGCCATCAGGATGCTTTAGCTCATGACAGAAAGGGGTAGAAACAGTACAGAGGGTTGCACTCAGCCAAACAAGCCTAGTCCACGAAATTACTTTCTTTCCCTAGCAAGGAATAAATTTCAGCAATGGCTATGGTTACTTAATAGAGGAGTGCTAATCATTGACCGTTTGCATCCATAAAATGCCAATTTGAATGAGGTCATTCTGCTACATATAAATCTCTCATCCTTCTTCAAATACAATTCTCCATTTAATCATCAAGAATGAGTATAGGTTTCTATAGAATATATTTTGTAAATTCATGTCTATGTTCAGAATATGAAAAATATTATTTTTCAATCTACACAACGATATAGTGGAATTTTATCTGTATTAATGGTTTTTTAATGTAGAAAGGGGGAATATGTATCATATTGTGCTCTTGGGGCACACTCTTTTCATTACACACTATGATAGCAAAGGAAAATTTTTATGAAAATATATGTGTCAAATTGCTCACATCCAGAATGTAGTCAAATCATTACATACTCACCTATAAGCATGGCAGGATATCTTGAATACTAAATTATTCAATGGAACTAGGAAGGTGGGGATGGACTCTACTTATAAATGAAGCAAATTCCTACAGTGAATATCTTGAAGTTAGACCATACTTATGAAAGTTTCATAGATATGGAAACATTTCCTGAGAGACTTGCCAAGTATCTCCTCCACTTTATAGATAAAGTTATTTGTGGAATTTTTTTTTATCTTTACTGATTTACTGGAAGTAATGAACATATAATGAAAATAATATGAAATAGATTTTTATATGAATCTAAAACAACTTGTTTTTGGTTTTTCTACTGCAGGACATATTTTCCTATTATTTTCATTTATTTATTTAGGTGAGTGAATGAGTATGTGTGTGTGTGTGTGTGTGTGTGTGTGTGTGTGTGTGTGTGTGTTGGTCATGTGAATTTTACAGCTGTTGTGTGGATATCAGGAGTCAACCTGAGGGAGTAGTTCTGTCTTTAAAACATTGGGATTCCAGGCTGAAATTCAGCTCATCAGGCTGAGCCATCTCACCAAATCTCCAGTCCTATCTGGGGTAATCTCTCTCACTCTCTCTCTCTCTCTCTCTCTCTCTCTCTCTCTCTCTCTCTCTCTGTGTGTGTGTATGTGTGTGTGTGTATGTGTGTGTATGTGTTTGTGTATTACCTGTAAATGTACGTAATGTATGAGGATCATTGTATTGGTGCCAATGGGGACCCAAACTCAATTATCTTTCAATTACTCTCCACCTTGTTTTAGGAGACAAGGTCTCTCATTGTGCTGGGACTCACTCTGCTGTCTTAATGGTGCTCATAAGCTCTAGTGATCCAGTATTGGGATTACAGAGTCATTCCATAGTGCTTGGCTTTTTACACATGGGATAGGGTATCCAAATTAGAGTTCTCATGTTTGTGCCACAGGCACTTTGCCAACCAAACCTTCTTCTTATTTCCTTTTAACTTCTTTTAAAGATAGAGGAGCTTTCTTTATATCTTTCCATACATAGATGGACAATCAAATATAACACAACACCACAGACTAAGGAATAAATGCACAAGTTATGTTACTGAATTAGAATCAGTTTTCACCCTAAACACAAAATCATTTAAGCAGGTTATATACTCAATAAAAATGATCCTGCCACGTGACAAGTATTTATGGCAAGAGTTTATTCATTCTGTCCACAAAGAAGCCTGTACAAACATATGAACTCCATTTAGAAGTCTTTATACTGGAATAGAGGAATACATATGCGTTTTGAGTTTTGAGGATTGTCAGACACAAACTTGAAGATTTTGTTAGAATGTAGGGACCTATTTATTCAACTTCAGCTCAAATAAATAATCCCAAGGGTAATGAAGTGGATCAAGAGTTAGCCTAGGCTCACCTATGTATGATTATTCTATATGCTGGAATAATAGTTAATATTATAAAGAATATGTTCATAGATAATATTTTAAAATACTTCTCAATTTATAAATTTACAATATTGACCATGATTGGAAAAAGCACAGGGACAAATAGCCAATCTAATAGAAACACACGAACTTTGAACCAATAGCTGAGGAGCCCCCAACTGGATCAGGCCCTCTGGATAAGTGAGACAGTTGATTAGCTTGAAATCTTTGGGAGGTCCCCAGGCAGTGGGACCAGGACCTGTCCTTAGTGCATGAGCTGGCTTTTTGGAGCCTGGGGCATATGCTAAGACACTTTGCTCAGCCTGGGTGAAGGGAGGAGGGAACTGGACCTGCCTGGACTGAATCTACCAGGCTGAGCTGTATCCCCAGGGGAGTGCTTGCCCTGGAGGAGATGGGAATGGGGGATGGATTGGGAGGAAGGCCGGGGAGGGGGGCAGGAGGAGGGAGGACAGGGGAATCCGTGGCTGATATGTAAAATTAAATTAAATTATAAAATTAAAGAAAATAATAATAAAAAGAAAATTATGAAAAAAGCATGCTATTGAGAGGTAGCTATTTGTCTTGGAGAAAAGTTGGATTTGCTTTTTCATTTTTAAAATCTTGAGCCAAAACTACTATGTCCTGAGGATTGAGGTTCAAAAATCAATCAATTCCACTATTAATTTACTGACATAACTTATTAAGTATTTTTTATCAAAAAACTCTGTCTACAATTTTCTGAAGATATTACCTGGTATATGAAAAATAAGTCTGATTAAAAAATAACTTCCTGAAAAAGTGTATCTTTTATATTATTTCATACCTTATAAATGTTTAATACTCTACTTGTTTTGTGTACATCTCATTGATAATTTGATTTGTAATACAGCTTACAATTATTTAGAAGTATTTTCTATCAGAATTTAAAACCAATGTCATATCTTTATAATGTATGGTCAGAATTGCAGGCTATTTCATACTGGTTTCTATGCTTTATTTGTATTATTAATTTGCTTGCTCTGATATAAAATTTTTAAACTAATTTTAGTCCCATTTAGTTTACTCTATTTTATTGTCAAAAGATCCTTTCCCTGGGAAGATGAAACAAGTTTGTTCCTTTTGGGAGCATCCTTTACTCTTGTCTCGGTAATTTTATCCTTCAGTTTTCTTTATTTGTCGTAGTCATTAGTTGAATCTTGTATGCTCTAAATGGATCTTACATTCAGAATCATGTCATATTTTTGTGGGCTTTTGTTCTATGTTCTGAGACACAATTCTTGTCTGTACAGGAAGTCACACAGTTGATCTTATTTTTTTTAATTTTACATATTATTTTTATTCTTATAGTTCTTGCTGTTGTAACACATTACATTTTGGTTTTTGTTTTCTCCCTGCTCCTACCATGGGCTTGCTTTATCTTTCAATATAGGTATTTGATAGGAGTTTTCTTCATATGCAAATTCTGAGTTATTCATTCTTGTCCTTGAAGGAGACTTGCTTGTTTGTCTTTGGTATGTTAACTGATTCAAATTTCTAGATAGTATTTTAACATAATGTGAAAGAAGGTCGATGTCTAAATGCAAGTGGGACATTGGAATTACCTGATATACTTTTAATGATCTATTTTTTTTAAGTCACCATCCTTTTATTTTCACAAACTGGGAATAGCAACAGCATCCACTTTCCAGGGCTACAGTAAGGCTCAAGTAGAGTGTGACTGTCAGACAGAGCACCTCCTCTACTGTCTAGCTTGCAGCAGTGTCTAGAGTGCTCAGAACTGCAGATGTTGCCTTTCTGTGTTGCATTGCGGTGAAATCATTTTGAACTGACAGTGGATGGATCATGTGGTCATAAGGAAGGGATCACTGCTACATAAGTGAAGATCCCAATTTTTTTTTTAGGTCCTGTCTGCAGTCGCCGTGTGTCATCTTTTGGAGCGAGACCAGTCACAATCTTTAGAGGCTTCTTGGTGGCTGGAGGCCTGATGCTGAGCAGTCTTGCCCCCAATATCTACTTTCTGGTTTTTGTTTTTTTTTTCCTATGCCATCATTGTAGGTAAGGAACCAGGCCCCTATTTATATATGGTGTGTGTGTGTGTATAATTTCTTTTCATTTTACATACCAACCACATTTCCCCTCCTCCCACTCCTCTCATGTCTCCCACCCCACCCCATCCCTAATGTCTCCTCAGAGAGGGGAGTCAACATTTATGGCACATGAAGATGAGGCAGGCCCAAGCCTCTCCTCACTGTATCAAGGCTGAGCAAGGTATCTCACCATAAGGAATTCGCTTCAAAATGCCACTTCATGCGCCAGGGACAAATCCAAGTCCCACTGCCCGGAGCCCCACAAACAGACCAAGCCATGGAACTGTCACCCACATTCAGAGGTCCTGGCTCCGTCCCCTGCATGTTCCCCAGCTGTCAGTCCAGAGTGCTTGACCTCCCTCTAGCTTGGGTCACCTGTCTCTGAGTGTTTCCCCATCTTGATCTTGACATCCTCTCCCGGGCCACCACACACACACTCATACAATCCCCCCTCCCTCTTTTAGACTGGACTCCAGGTGCTCAGCCTCATTCCAAGCTGTAGATCTCTGTATCTGCTTCCTCCAGTAACTGAATGAAGGCTCTATGATGATAATTAGGGTATTCGCTAATCTGATTTCAGAAGAAGGTTTGATCAGGTACCCTCTCCACTATTGCTAGTAATCTTAGCTGGAGTCATCCTTGTGGATTTCTGGGAATTTCCCTAGCACCAGGTTTCTCTCTAACCCCAAAATTGGCTCCTTCTATCAAGATATCTCTTTCATTGTTCTCCCACTCCATCCCTCCCCCAAGATGACCATCTAATTCCCTCATGTTCTTATCCCCCATCCCCTCCCCTCTCCTCCACCCTTTCCTAGTTTACCCAGATCTTACCTATTTCCCCATCCCAGAACAATTCACGGTGTCCCTCTTAGTGTCCTTCTTGTTATCTAGTTTCTCTGGAGCTTGTAGTATAGCCTGGTTATCCTTTGCTTTACGTCTATTATCCACTTATGAATGAGTACATATCATGTTTGTCTTTCTGGGTCTGGGTTACCTCACTCAGGATGATTTTTTTTTCTAATTACATCTATATGCTTTTAAATTAAAACAAGGAACTTTTCTTGCAAAGACAGACACCTGAAATATCTTTCAAATTATGTAATAAAGTACTTTTAATAGGAAGAGAAGTTCCAGAATATTTATGGCTTACATTTTTGATCCTCACCTGTTCTTTAACCACCATTCTCCTCGTCCATGTAGTTTTGAAGTCCTTTCATGCATCTATTTATACTGAAGGAGTTTCTGCACTATTTATCCTTTGTATATTCTTTACTCCAACTGTTTCCTCGGTCTAGTTGTACAATTTTTTTCATTGGTGAGTTCATTAAATTGATATTATTAAAACTTTTTAATTAAATAAAGATCCCTGTTGTTTGAAAAAGACATGCATGTTGAAGACATTAGATAAAATTTTACTTTAGTTGACAGTTTCATTTTCTGCTGCTAGAGAAAAAATTGCACAAGAAACTGGTTAATTTACATATGCTAAACAATATAAATTCTTGAAGGTTTAATGTATGGTAAAATTTATTTGTGGAAAATATAAATATAATATTCACAGAAAAAAAAACTCCCTATTTATCTCAGACTGAAGATCATGTGGAATTTATCCATGGTGTTCTCCTAGGTCTCAGTCTTTATAATATCCTTGTGCGATACTGTTTAACTTCACAGAAACAACATATTTAGTCAGGAACATGACTCAGATATCAACCAGCAAACAGTAGATAAGAGCAGCACCCCAGGCACTATCCCTGGGGGGATAATTTTAAGCTCAAAACTACTCAATGCTTATCAAAAGCTTCTTTTAAATATACAATATTCGTAGAATATTGCCTGAAGGATGTAAAAATCCATGTGCTCCTCTGATTTCTGTGAAATATACCTTCAGGTTTTCAGAATGCTGGATAATATTGTTCCCACGGTGGATACCCTTTCATAAGTGAAATTTTCTTTCTTTTTTTTTTTTGGTTTCTTTTTCAAGACAGGGTTTCTCTGTGTAGCTTTGCGTCTTTCCTGGAACTCACTTTGGAGAAATTTTCATGAGAAGTTATCAACAAGTGCTGAGAGACTTTCTGAATAGTATAAAGAATGTCATTATAATTTCAATAAAGCTAAAGCTGATTTTCATACCAATTGTTCACTTGCAAACTACTACTTCAGTTTTTTTAAGTTTTCTGCGCTCTGACTAAATATCTGCCTTTAAAGATATACCTTATAATAAGCTGAAACTTGGATCACTAGAATATCCCACATCACCTTTGCTAGTATTTTTTTTTCAATAGTCATTTATATTTTCTTGATCTGTCTTTAGAAATCTGATATGATATGGGAAAAAAAAGATTCCCAAGAGAAGGAAATCGAATAAAGTTGTAAGATTAATTAAACATTTGAGGAAGAGGATATACAACAATTTTATAAACTCTCAATGCTGGTTTCTAGAAAATCCCAACATACATTCTTTTAAGTTTTCTATGACTTAGAATAAAAAAATTTACTGCTAAAAAGCATAATTATTTTTGTTGTTGTTTTTAACTGTTGTATATTTTTCATTTTATTGAAAATAGATATGTTCATAAAATATATTCTGATTGTGGTTTCCTGTACAATTATTTCTAAAGAAAGTTTTACTTAAAAATAACTTGATTTTCTGTGTATGGCTGTCTTGCCTGCATGTATATCTGTGTACCACATCCATGCAGTGCTCCAGGAAGGCAGAAGATATCATCTAGTCTCCTGGAACTGGAATTGTGGAAGGTTATGAGCAGCAATGTGGATGCTGGGAATTGAACATGAGCACTGTGGAAGATCAAACAGTGCCCTTAACTGCTGAACCATCTGCCAGACCATTTAAGAATAAACAAACTAAATGTTATACATCTTAACAAATGAATATTTTACTTTTTTCTCAAACATTGTATTTGCTTTTTATTAATTTTTCCTTCTCTTTTAAAATTTATCACATATTTTTATCATATTTTCTTACTTTCCCAATTACTCACAGATGCTCCCCCACTTTCCTCCCCACTGGGACTTAATGTGAGTTTTCTCTCTTAAACATAAACAAAAACTGAAGCAAAACCAATTAGGATTCAAACAAAAGCAAAAAAAAAAAGTAAAAAAAAGTAAACAAACAAGCAAACAGAATACAGTCCAATTTGTGTTGGTCAACTAGTTTTCAGCATGAACTCTGCCCTAGAATGTGGTTTGGATTCACAGAGTCACTTCATGGAATAACACTGATTGTCCCTTTCCTAGTGGCTGTCAATCACAAACAGCTTCTTGATTAGGCGTGGGGATTTGTGAACACTTCCCTTTCACCATTCTGTAATTTTGTCTGGATCAAACTTGAGGCAGATTTATGCATGCCAGAGTTTCTCAAAATATGAAATACTAATGGCTGAGAAACATGACAACACAAATTTTAACATCCCTAGGCACCAGGGAAGTGCAAATAAAGACTACTGTGAGATTTCATCTAACCCTGCAAGAATGGCCAAGATCAATATGACAGATGGCAGCAGATGATGGGAAGGGTTTTAGGAAAGAGAAACACTTAATTATTGCTGGTAGCAGTGCAAACTAGTACAACCAGTGTGGAAATCAGTGTGGCAGTTCCTCAGGAAGCTGGGAGAAGCTCTACTACAAGATACCACTATGTCATTCTTTGGCATATACCCAAAGCTTTCTATATCTTACTGTGAAGGTTATTACTCATCCATGTTCACTACTGCTTTATTCATAAAAATTTAGAAATTGAAAAAGCCTAAATTTCCATCAACAGATGAATGGATAATGAAAACGGGGTGCATTTAAATAACGAAATGATATTCAGCAATAAAGGAAAAGGAAAACCCCAAGCAAATGGATGGGGGTAGAAACAAACACCCAGAGTGAGTAAATGCAGATCCAGAAAGATAAACATTACATATTATCTCTAAAATGTGAAAGTTAGATTTTAAGCCGTGGATATGTATGCTCCATTCATGATATATACAGAGATTATGTTTCTATTAAGGAACCAAAAGGACATGAACCTTAGAATAGATATGTAATGGGGGCCTAGCAGAAAACTTAACATCATTAATTCTGTTATGTGAAAATATCAGTTAAATGACTTCTGATGGCATATTGTTACACCTAAAAATAATTGTATCGGAAAAGCTTCCTCTTGTAGTAAATGATAATTAACATAGAAACATATAACTGGACAGTGTTCAGAAAGTGAGAGACTCTGGATCACTCAGTCCTAAGACAATTGTCTTTATCATACTACTCCCTTCCAGACTCAGGGATCTATGTAGAAGAGGATGCTGAAAGATATGAAGAGTCAAATATCATGGAGGACTTCAAGGAAACATCATTTCCCTTGCAATGGGCTTACACATATAAAACAGGATTACACATATAAACACATAAGGACTGTGAAAGCAATCACAAGACACCATTTAATAGAGAAGAATCTTCTTAAACACAGTGTACTTATGAGTTGACTTTCAATCTACCTTTCTCAGTTCTGAAAGTACATTATCAGTAAGGCAGAATATATATACATTAGCTTTTTAAATGTGTTACAATATGATCAGGGGAAAAGCAAATTTGAGAAATTTCATTGAGATTCTCATGTATCAATGATATTACTGGATGTCCATTTCCTTACATTTTTTTCAATAATAATATTATAACTATGATTAAAATGTATTTTGTACATCAGAAAATATTGCCAAAAGACTTGTTTTTGTAAAAAAGAAATTCAAATTAAAATAATAAATATTGTCATATGTAGCATAACATTATGCTGCATATATGGTGAATAAATTCTTTTTAATCATTGGACTAGAAAGGTGGCTTAGTGGTTAAAAGTACTGGCTGCTCTTCCAGATAATCTGGGTTCAATTCTCAGCACCCTCATGGCAACTCACAATTGTCTGTAACCCAAGAATATCTGACGTTCTCACACAGACATATATGCAAGAAAATAATCAATGCACATGAAATAAAAATAAATAAATCATTAAAAAATTTACTCCCTTTTTAGAAAAATCTGTTTAATTGTGCATTATTCAAATATTCTATAAACTAATTAATAGGAAATGTTTTGATACTATAACTATTTTGTTTAATAAAATATTGTTAATCAATAAGCTATATTATGAAATTACAAAAAGTTATCACTAATAAATACATATATGGAGTACTGTTTTACAATTTATATTCTTAGTAAGTTGATTCTATTTTTCACTTTCCAAAAATAAAGTAATATATGAAACCTCAGTACTTCCTCATGAATTAGACAAGTACAGAACAAGGGAAATTAAAATTGAAGGTATGCCACAAAATTAGGGTCTTAATGCATCTTTCTAAATTTAGAAAACTAGTCTCTTCTGTGAATCTTTCCTTTTCTTATTCAATTTTATGCATATTTGCTACACATGCTTAATATTAAGGTCATTCATTGAATTGCTCACATTCACTATTGTAGTGAAATTTTATTGTACATTACATGTTTGTCTAACAGTGCTTAGATGTGTAAAATCTGGATCTGAGGGTGAGGCAAAGAAAAAAAAAAAGAGCCAGATTTCTAATTCTTATATTTTAAGGATATGTTCTTTAAAGTACTGAAGAAACCATCACCTTATGATTTTAGTTTTGCTCTGAATATGACTATTAATATTCATAAACTGGATTACTTTTTTCTAAAAAAAGGAAAACATCCATGAAAACATTACATTGAACCAAGTCTTCCAAAATACATCTTTCTAAGACTGGACAAATGTTGAAAATTAATGGCTAGGAACGTTAATATTTTAATTAATTATGTATACTTTCACTTCATGTTTGTTATTGGTGATTGAATTATTGAATTCAATTAAAATTCTTAGAAAGGTATGTGGAAGGCCGGGCGTTGGTGGCACACGCCTTTAATCCCAGCACTCGGGAGGCAGAGCCAGGCGGATCTCTGTGAGTTCGAGGCCAGCCTGGGCTACCAAGTGAGCTCCAGGAAAGGCGCAAAGCTACACAGAGAAACCCTGTCTCGAAAAACCAAAAAAAAAAAAAAAAAGAAAAAAAGAAAAAAAAGAAAGGTATGTGGATATGCAAAGAATCTTATGCTAAGTGTAGTCTTATCTAGCTGCTTACTCTTTTGTTGCTTCTTAAACAATAAATTCTTAAAACATTTTAATCTTGTAAGAAGGTAAAATGGTGGCCATTTTTATGGGACTCCTAACAGTGGGAGCTGCTGGGACTCTGACACTACTTGCTGTTCTTGGGACTGTTCCTCCTATTCGATCGCCTTGTCCAACATAGATATGAGGGCTTTTGACTTGTCTTATTGTATCCTGTTTTGTCTGCTTTGGCTGTCATCTCTTGGCAGACTGCTCCTTTCTGAAGAGAAACAGAGGAGCCAGAGTATCTGGGAGAGAGAGGAGGTGTGAGGAACTCGGGGGAGTGGAGGGAAGGGAAACTGGTTGGATATATTGTATATGATCTACTGTTAATTTAAAAAACAAGTAAAATTTTATATTGAGTTACATATCAAGAAAAACAAAAAAGCTATGCAGAATGCTATCGTTCAGTGACGCATCTAGTATCAAATTCTAGTCTAGATTACAAAAATTACTACCTAGATCCTCAATCACATTCTTTACCAACGTAGAATATTATAATAATTTGAATTTTATATAACAGTAGATAAATCTGTCTTTATGTAAAAATTTATCTAAAATTGTTTGATAAATATCTTCATAGTAATTATATTAATTTGTTTTACACACATGAACCTGTAGGTACAAGTGCCTTATTCTAAAGTCTATGAATTTTATTATTGGACACAGATGCTGTGTATCAAAAGATTCAATGCATTATCTCTGTATTTAGTTGAGAAATATTGACCTATTTTGTTTTTTATCCTAATAAGTTATGACAAAAGAATTCTACATATCCTAATCCATAAAATGCCAACATTAAAATAGAAAAATCATTTAAATATTACAGACAAAGTTTCATGTGTGGAGGACATTCCCACCTTCTCATGGCTTGAAATGCTCTTGAGGAACTGGTGTGCACTTGATGGGCCTGCAACTATTGCTAATCTAGAAGAAATTTTCTGCCAGTGGACTTAATGAAAGTTGAAGTTCTTTCTCATTTACAAGTGAAAACAGAGTCAAATAATTAGGGTTACATTTATCTCACATACACTGTAATTTAGCATGTGCATGATTAATGTTTATTCTCTGATGATCAGAGAAGTTAATGGAAAAAATTCTGCCAAAAATGAATGTCCCTTTTGAAAAAAAATCACTAATTTATAGTATTCTGATTAAGGTAATATGAAGCATGTTGGGTATTAATAAAGCCTAAATGATTTTACCTTTTTACACTTAAAATTATTCATTTCTTCTTTACTAGAAAAATAACATTTTAAAAATGATAATGAAATTGGTAATTTTATTCTGTCATATTTAACGTTTTGGTTAATTTTGAAATTGATTGGTAACCTTTTGTTTCTGACAAAATTACATGATCAGTTGCTAGTGTGATCGTAGAATAATAAAATATAGATGGAGTAATATTTAAGTATCCATGTCTATTACAGAGAATTGCCTTCTTGAGTCGTGCATTATTAAAAGTTTCTAACAAGTTATAATGGATGTAAGATAATAGAATATCATGTATAATGAGTGATTTAAAAAATCATCACACTGTGCTTGTCAATGGTTTAAAATGGAGATAATAGAGAAGTAATGAAAGTACTAGGTTTAAAGATTCTCATGTACGAGGGTTTCAAAAAGTTTTTTTTAGTGTTTTACTAAAGCACTTTAAAGCAAGGAATGACTTCTAAAAATAACTGCGCATACACAGAATGCCTTATTATTACTCAGAAACTCTATATTGTACATTGACTTCTACATTATTTAATATGTAGCCATAATGAAATTTTATTTAGTGTCATCAAAGTTTGCACTTTTTTAAAAAATTATTCACATGAGTAAAAATATCTATTTGATTTTAGTTCTAAGTACTTAAAATATTTAGGAATATATCTGACAAATAATGAAACAGTATGCTTAGTAGTTTCATAAAATTTCATAATTCCTTGACATTTTCTCAAAGAAAACTTTCAAAAGAATATAATAAATGTGTATTATGCTCAGGAGACTTTACACAGGCCTAATGATATATATTTTAACAGTTTTTTTAGAGGTATTAATGCAAGCAAAATGTTCTTTACAGACAGTGGTTATTAGGAATTTACCAAGAAATATTAAAAATGGAACTATCATGTGATTCTGTTCTCTTTTTGGATTACATATTTAAAAAATATTAATATCTTGGCCTCAAAGAGAATCTTGACTCCCCTTTTTTATAATGTTTTTGCCATTTTCGCTTCCCTGTAATCCATGAAGACATTAAAATTGCCCATTGATAGAGGAGCCCATAAGGCACCTGTAGATACAGTGGAATATTACTCAGAAGTACAAAGAAGAAAACTGTGCCATGTGATCAACGGGATAACAAAGATATATCCTGAGCATAGGTAACAAATTATGCTAAAAATGTGCAGGTATCAGAATCAACTGCTTGATTTACATTAGAATCCACACTCTATTATTGAGACTCTGAACTGCCCTTTAATCTTTTAATTTGTCTGACACTTACATAATATTTATGGAAGTTCTTTGAACATATATTATTTCTCCTATAAAGGTCAAGGAAATGGTGAAAGCTACACAGAAGTCGAACATCACAACAGAACAAGAGAATAAGAATCTGTATTTTCACAATAATCCAAGGAGACTGAAAGGTTCATTGCAACCTGCCAACACTGATGTGGAGAAACCTAAAAAATAAAATAAAATAAAAATAAAAAAGACTATTAGAGGTATGCCTCATGCCTCAGCAACATAATTTGGCACAATTCTCACTTATATTTCTCTAGAGGAATGAAAAGTTACTTCCAAGAATTATTTCCTGTATTGATGTTGCTCAGCCTTTTTGAATATTTAAATAAATCTCAAAAATGTTATCACATTAAAGGGTCTATATAGGTTGTGGTGGTATTGTGTTCCCCAAAATATTGTGTACCTTAATAAACTTATCTGGG